>OZ026520.1:10384246-10639246 GCA_964019695.1 Loripinus fragilis
CAAGATGGCACGTGGTCGACTGACTACTGGCACATATTCCTTTAAATGAGCATTAACCAATCAGATACAGAACTTATAACCCTAAATTCTTATCATGGTATGTTATGCTTAAAAATCCAAAATAAACAAACAGAAAATTAAAAATTGGCCACTTTATGCACTTGGCTTACATAAATTATTTTGGTGGATTATATTTGGATAGGCTAAACATAAACATATCATGCCAAACACTTCGGGTTATATGTATGGTAGCACGGTATTATAATCATTTCATATCTCTAAGTACAAGAGGAGGAGGGTTGGGGACATAATGTTGGTAGTCCATGCTTTGATTCTCAAAAGGGCTAGGTAAGAGTGACAGCCCTGATCAGACTACTCCAATAAAAGCACCGCAAGCACTGCGTAATACCCCGCCACTGCTGGGGGCACCAAAAGTTATTTTGTGAGATATATAATGCCTAAATAGCAACAGAACTGAGATAGACAGTGATATGACGTCCTTAGTCACAATATGTAACCTTTGATGGTCAACATATCTGTGAAGTTTCATTCAGATACTCCATATAGTAAATGAACTACAGGTCAAAAACCATTTTTCAGATCAATCAAGGGCGGATAACTCATGAACTGGAAAGGTAAGGGTGACCGTCCTTACTAAAAATATGTAACCTTTGATGTTCAACATATCTGTGAAGTTTCATTCAGATATTCTATATAGTAAATGAACTACAGGTCAAAAACCATTTTTCAGATCAATCAAGGGTAGATAACTCATGAACTGGAAAGGTAAGAGTGAAGATCCTTAGTCACAATATGTAACCTTTGATGATCAACATATCTGTGAAGTTTCATTCAGATATTCCATATAGTAAATGAACTACAGGTCAAAAACCATTTTTTAGATCAATCAAGGGCAGATAACTCATGAACTGGAAAGGTAAGAGTGATGGTTCTTTGTCACAGTATGTAACCTTTGATGTGAAACATATCTGTAAAGTTTCATTTAAATATTCCACATAGTAAAGGAACTACGGGTAAAAAACATTTTTTAATTCAATCAAGGGCGGATAACTCACAAACGGGAAAGGTAAGAGTGACGGTTCTTAGTCACAATATGTTACCTTTGATGTGAAACATATCTGTGAAGTTATATTCAGATATTCCACATAGTAAAGGAACAATAGGTCAAAAACCTTTTTTCAGACCTATCAAGGGCGGATAACTCACAAACTGGGAAGGTCAGAGTGACGGTCCTTAGTCAGAATATGTAACCTTTGATGTGCAACATATCTGTGAAGTTTCATTCAGATATCATGAATAGTAAAGGAATAACAGGCCAGAAACCATTTTTCCCATACGAAAAAGGGCAGTAACTCCGTTAAAAATGGACGGATTTTGCCCATTAACAATCCCATACCACTCATCGCCGATAACAATATGTATGCAAAATTTGAAAAAATTCCGTGAATAAATACTCAAGTTATCGATCGGAAATGGTGCGGACGGACGGACGGACGGACGGACGGACGGACGGACAGACACCGAAGGGTATAACATAATACCTCGCCACACTTTAGTGGCGGGGTATAAAAAGTGTCTGATCTGGGTACTCTGGGTACTAGTTTTTGGCATTTGGTCCAGAATGTTCAAATTTTAGAGCATCAACAGCATATAAATATTTTAACTAAGGCTTTCATTTTTAATGAGGTTCATGCTAACCTTCTGATTTTTCTTTTACTCCAAACTTTGCTTCAATGTTAGTCAAAGAGTTCTCAAGAAAAACATTGTTAGAGGGAAATATTCAACAATTGTTAGAACTTGAAAAACATCTTATTTACCCAAAATATTTGGACATAAAGGCCAGGGCAAAAATAGTTTAGACTATTTGCATTCTATTATTATCTTTTAACCCTTGTCTTGTCCTGCTGAACCAGGATTTATCCTTTTTTGAGAGCAATGTAGATCCAGACCAGCTAGCTTCTGACGAAGCCATCTGATCAGGATCCACAGCGTTGTCATTCATGCTTATATCTGGAATGCTGCCGGTTAACAGGATGAAAATTGGGGAGTAGTGTATAACATTATGATAAATCAGCATGACAAGGGTTAAACATTCCACCAGGTTGTACAATGGACTTGTTTAGTGAGGGGAACAATATGTCCCAATATTTAAGGTGAATTTGATATAACTTGGTTAGTTGGCAAAAGAAATCTCTGCATATAAAAATAACAAATCTCATATATCAATTTCTGAGTAACACATTCGCATATATAATATGAACCTCAGTTTTCATTGATTAACTCAAATGGGAATCCCTTTGTAAAAAGTGCAACCATGCATCAAAATTCTCAAGTAAACAAAATTATTTCCTATATAAAATGTATAGACCCAATCAATAATCACAGTTATACATGTATAACCAACAGACCTTTACCACACAGAAACTTATTGTGTTGTTAGAGTCTTCGATCCCAAGTCTACCACTGAGCTCCTCAATCCTACATCTTTAAGTGACAGACTATTCTCTTAATACTGGCTAAGCAATATCTAAAACGGCCACTCTCAAAGAGACCTAAAACTGTTTTTCAAGACCGATTATTGCTTAATGCAGGTCAAAAGTATTGCAGAATGCTCCAAGGGGAGCATTCTGCAATGCTTTCTACCTTCATTAAGCTGCTATTTGTTATGTCTTTTTTAGAGTGACCGCTTAAGACAGTTTTTAATGTACATGATAAGTGCTGGTTATTAAAGGGAGCATTTATCAAGGATGGTCTCTTGTTTCTGAGATAATTGAACATTTATTCTTAAATAATATTGTTAACTGAGGTTCAAATGGTAACAAAAAGACTAACGTCAGTAAAATATTGACTTTACATTCTGTACCACAAAGATAACAAAATATCAATACAAGTAGTAGCACAGTCACAAAGTGGTGACCTGGGTATGTTTTTTTTTTTATCATATGACGTCGCGTCTGAGAGTAAAATAACGCCATGCAATAAAATCGATAAACCACTAGTGATTTACGGGAAACGTTATGACGTCCATAACAACGTTGCGTACATAACAGTAGGAACGCAATGAGCGTATTTTGAGTTAAAGTATTTTAAAATTGTACAAATGCGCGACGCAAAATATTCCCTCAAAATGGCGGCCGAAAAATGGCGCCAAATATTCCCTTTTTTAAACGCTCTTTATTCTTAATTTGTAATTAATGACAGTGTATTCTCGCTATATATTTAGATTCTGCAACCTTCAATCGTCAATTTCCTTTTTTGAAAGTGTTTAATGATATATTGCTTTGCAACGAAATCAAGCTCTGAAATGCACCACCGTCAGGCGCTTAAAAACAGAAATGAAATATAAGCTCTGGCATATAATGGAACGTTTTTTGTCTCCAGAACCGATTTTGATGAAATAAATTAAAACATATTCACCTTTGCCCCGTCCATCTTTCAGCTGAGTATAAACGCGGGACAAAGCTCTAAAATGACGTAGTCACTAGTCAAAGTTGTCCCATATTTACGTCACAATATTACGAGTAAACGCGTTGTAATCGATATGTTTTATCTATAAAAATGTGATTCTAAAGGAATAATGCCAATACAAATTCTTCTGTAAAATGGCGAAGAACTGTGATGTTCAAATACCTTATCTCTGGGGCCTCAGAGGTGCATCCTAGGTATGCAGATTTCATTTTTAATTCGTTTCGTTCGCCTAAAAATGGGCTTTCCCGTTACTTTGAAATGAGAAATCTTAAATGTTCCCTTCTTCCCGGGCTGCCGATTTTTCCCCTTTCAACCTTATTTTTTAGTCTTTAAATGTCATGCATGTGCAGATCCAGAGGGGGGGGGGTAGGGGGTCCGGACCCCATCCCTGGTAAATCACAAGTTCTATCAAATTCTATAGAAATTAGCATTTGGACCCCCCCCCCCCCCCCCCCCCCCCGCGTAAATAGTTGAACCCCTCCCCGCATTCCCGGAAAATTTTGGACTAAAAAACCCCAAAACAAACATAAAAAAATCAAGGCTGTTTTCACGCCGTTGGGCTTGGACCCCCCCCCCCCTCTCTAACAAAAAAATCTGGATCTGCACATGCATTGACCATTAAACAGCTCACCCCCCCCCCCCCCCCCCCCCGGGCTCACCCAATGTCAGAAGGAACTATATGGTTATGTCTGTACCTTGGCTGAATTATCCACTAACCATCGAGGCCCTCACGGGGAGGGGGGGGGGGGGGAAGGCTGAAATAAACTTGCTTGTTTCCCAAAAATCGAAAAATTGTTTTCCTGGGTTCCATGTTCCCCAACATTTTCTTTGTTTGCTTGTTCCCCTCAAAGTTGCACTTACCTCCTCTGTTCCCTTGAAATAAATGCCCCTTTACCCTGTTTCCAAAAACCCATGGAAGGCCTCACCAACTACTAACCTACACCCTACCCTCAATCCTCCTCTTGCTCTTATGTCTTCTTTTTATCCTAGCTGTTCCCCAATATTCTTTTTTTTTTTTTTTTGCAAGGATAATCCTGGATGGGTCTAATCCATTTTGTGAGAAAGTTCTATTGCTTTTAGAAAATGGACTTTACTTTTGGCTTGGCCCCATTTAAATTTCTATTCAAATTTCATGTGAATTTTGTTCTAATGTGGATATTAACTTAAGAATTCTTGGGCCCATCAAATTTTGCAAAGGGCCCATAAAAAGTTTAAAAGGCCCATTGAAATTTTGAAATTTGCATGACTTTGAATGGGATATATGGGTCATTGGCCCATTTAAAGAGCCCATCATCATTTTGGGCAAGGATTATCTCTGTTTTTGTTTACTAAACTTTATCTTTTTTTTGTGGGTAATTTTGGTATGGGTGTGCGAGTCAGTATTTTCAGACCAACCCCAATCCGAATCATATACAAAAATATCCCTTCATATACTTGATTTCACAGAAAGTTGACCCATTCATAAACTCCCCCCCCTCCCCAAAGTAAATTTTATAAAAAGCCTAATAGCAGAGCTCACATTTTATTTTGGTGTACAAAACTAAGAAAATGGGAGCCAGTATACCCCTTATTTCAGAGTCAGTATGAAATTAAAATACAATTTATTGATAAAAGCATCCCATTATGACCCAGACCCCAATTAATTCATCATTAATATTGAATCATACAATATTCAACCTTCAAACTAGACCTAACCCTAAATAAGAGAAAAATGTTTTTGCTTTATTTTTATTTCATTTTATTTTTTTTTAAAAATGAGGTGCTTGGGGCTTGGAACAAAGACAACTTTTAAAACATAACTATTTCTTGTGGAAAGGGAAGCAGGCTAATGTATGCGAGTAAACATTATGTAACATATCACAAACCCCACTGGCTGGGCCTCATTAATATCATTTTTGTAAAGTGTAGACTGAGATTGCTTTCAATCTGGATAAAAAGTTAAGGAGGTTTAAGTATGTATTCCAAGTTGCAGCATACCAACCACTATATACATGTAATAAGCATGCACATGTTCTTATTATAAACCAAAAATGATAAAGGATTCAAAATAAGAATTTTTAACTGTCTTACAGGAATCTTAGTCAGACTCCCAAACATCAATTGGCCTTGAACTTCAAAAACTGGATGACAGTATAATTAAACACTGGTTTCAAATTTTAGAGAGATTTCATCAGCTGTTAACTGATCTGATGACTGTTTACACAGAATAAAGTTCCTGTAAAATTTATAGTTAATCAGAATGAAGCCAGCTGGTCTGGAACACCAATTTCCCTCATTTTTAAAATAGTTACTTCATTTGTACGAAAGTATGCTTATCATGAAGAATATGGTACTTTATACCTTAAGCTACTATAGCCCCCCTCCCCACAGCATCTATCACCAATATTTATAAGAGACTTCAGGCCCCAAGATAAGAGTGGGTAACTGAAATTTATTTTCTTATTTCTCAACCAAAACTGTTTAACATATGTTGTGGGTACTCAAAAGAACCGTCTCGATGAGACGGTTCTTTTGAGCACACAAAACACATGTTTAAACTGATGCATAACTGGCCCTATGAGAGTATTAGATGTCAAAATAACTTGTTTACTTTCAATTACTGCAAATTGCAGAATAAGTCTGTTATATCAGTATTAAGTCTGTTTTGTTAAATTTTTTTTCAATGATCTGTTGGTTTTACACAGTGCTTATGAGAGTCACAGACCCCCAAAATTGGTCATAGGAATCAAAAACTGATGCCAGCTAGTTATGGTCTCAAATTTGAGAAAGATCTAACCAGCTTTAACCTTTTACATCTTTGAAATATCATGTATTTGAAAATATTATGGAAAATGAAGCATTTGCTCTTTTGGAGCAAATGCTCCATTTTCCATTATATTTTCAAATTCATGACTAATTAGCTTCAATTTTCTTGAGTTTTTTCAATGTTGTCTAAAATAGAAAATAATGTCATGATCCAAATATAGCATATGAAGTAAAGGATTAAGATGATAAAAGAGTAAACTGAGTATGTTTTTGTCCAAAAAAAGGGTGTGTAACACATATTTTGAGTTAAACCAAACTCTAGGAAGAATATATTTGTAGATTTTTTTTCATTTAGGAGGTCTTTTACAATAAAAACATGTATCTATTTAAATGAATTTAAGTATGCTTATTATGAAGGATACTTTATACCCCAAGCTTCTATAGCATTCCCTCCCCAATGCACCTATCCCCAAGATAAGACTATTAATGTGTGATTGAATCATTTCTTAATCAAATATATATTGTGGGTACTCAAAAGAACCGTCTCAAAGAGCACCCTAAACACAGTGTCATATGTTTATATGATATTTGGATCATATAACTTTTGTATTTGTTGGGGTCAGGTAAACACTAAAATATGATTAGGGCTATTTAAAGAATCAGGCAGTTACTTGGACCAGAAAATTCTTTGTCTTGCAATGTAAATCTGTCTAGAGTATGTATAGTGATACAGATGTAATTGTTTTCTTGATATTTCTGATAAACTAAACAGGATTCTTTGGCACATTTTAAAGACCAATTTTGAGTCATGTTCCCAATTGCAAAAAAGTATGTTTTTTTCCAATATTAAGGAGAATATTCCCAATTTAAGAAACAAAAAAATGTCACTATTTTGTGACAATGTACCCCAATGAATAGTACCTGTTAAATTCATAATGTTGAAATGTTATGATTAGCTAAGTTTTGTTTGATTTGATTATAATATATGGTGTGAGTTTTTCCCCAATTTGTATAAACTATGTGAAAAATTCCCAATTCTGGGGATTGGGTCATGTTCCCTAAATAGAGAGAAAAAACCCTGGGTCACTTTTAATAATAGGGACTGTAACAACGTTGTAGCTTACACATAACCTGTTCTGAAAATGAAATCAAATATGTTTTGGTATACTATTTTCATGTCGATTCAACGTCTGTGTTATTTGGGGGGGGGGGGGGTCCATCACTGAAGCCCTCCCAGGGGTTAGGGTACAGGGGGAAAAGAGCATTCATCTCAGGGTAACAGAAGAACAAAGGGCCCAATTAATTTTGAGGGGAAGGGGAACAGGGAAAATATGGGGAACAAGGGAACAGCTACCATCTTCCCTCCCTGGGAGGGCCTCATCAGTAGTTTGTAAAGTATTAATAAGTGCATAATTGGGTGTAAAATGGACTATCCCAAGTTTTATCAACCCCCATAGAAACAATCTGCGGGTTATATTTGAATAGTGCAAGAGTTTTCCTGATTGTAAGCAAGATTATTGAAAATCAATAAGACAACAGGAACGGCTTTCTATACCGTGTGCACTAAAAAAAGATTGCTTACGTCATTTATTTATCGATGTTGTCGTCATTAACCAGACGGTCAGGAAAGATAACGTTGTCATTGATTGAGAATATTAATGAAACATGAATTTATCCGAGGTAAATAAGGCCTAGATATCCAATATATTAAATAGATCTATATTTTCGTTTGAATTTTAATACATTTATTATGGTCTAGATTGGTTTTGCGCGATATGAACTGGTTTTGCCAGTCGCACCCAATCCTCGTTTTCCGCCATCTTGGAAGTTTGACCATTTGAAGACCGTATGACCTCTCTAAGATAATGGAACGAATTTTGTCTCCAGAACGAATTTCGATAAAAATTGGCACATTGGTAGTTGAAACCCTATATTTTTTCATGACATATATGCCACAGCGGGACCAAGTCGAAAAAATGAGAAATTTGATATCAAACGTGAACCATTTTTTTTCAGTCACATCCATCTTGCAAGTTTTCCGTTTCGCCCATCTCGTTGTTTAAGAGCGTTGTCGTAGATTAAAAATCATACGCTATGGGAAAACTTGAACAAACGACGAACACAAGTGGCCAATTTTTAACAGAATAAGAATTGGGACATTCGTGCAACAAGCGGTTAAATTTTGGGTGTCGTTCCTCGCTTCGCTGAGAAAGCCGAAAAATTCGAACGTTTTTGTTGCTATGCATGTTTGATAATATTCATACGCCTTCACTACGCGTCCCGACTGTAATGACAAAATTATAACGTTTTTACGCCAGAAGTGAGATTACAAAGTATTTGTCATATGATAAAAAGAATCTAACATTCATGCTCTTGTATTATTGAATTTATTAAAACTCGTTGCGAAAAAGAGATAAAATGCTCGGCATGCCTCGCATTTTATCTCTTTTCCCCAAATCCTTTAATAAACTCAATAAAACATAAGCACTCATGTAAGATCCTCTATATAAAATATGGAAAAATCATTTGATATTGATCTGTACATGATTCTTGTTATCATACTTCAACTGACATTACAATGTTTTTAACCCTTTGCCCCAAGTCATCTGCTCTCTCATCCGATCCTCTCTCATCTGCTTAGTTCTTAAGTAGCCTATATTGCAACCGATATGGGCCCAGATCCAACTGCTCCCATAGGAGCAGTCTGATCACGGTTCATAGTGTTTGCTTTGGAATCCATGAAAAAATACTAGTCTGACATAGGTCCAGATAAGGACATTTTATTTGCGTAAAATTTTATTATTTTCTTACCCATTAATCTAAACATGTGTTTTGGGTGCTCAAAAGAACCGTCTCATTGAGACGGTTCTTTTGAGTACCCACAACATATGTTTTGGATGAGAAATAAAGAAACTAATTTTACAATACACACTCTTATCTGGAGGCCTGGTCTGAAGTGTATTTGAATATATGCAGCAGACATAAAAAGCAGACATTTTCAGGAATAAAAAAAGGTATCAGATTATGGATTTATTATATTGCAATGGAACACAACCATGATTCAATTCATGCTGCCATAGCCATGGCAGCAAATGACTGGTGAATTAGAGCCAAAAAAAGCGCCTACTTAGGCAAAGAAAACATATGTAACTTGTCAATCATTTTACAAACATTTGTCATATCAAGCCATACATGAAGAACTGTTGTAATTGGAGTAAATCTGCCAAAGACAACAAGGTCACTGCACTTGTCCAACAAAATTATATTGATTCAATATTAGCAGTTACAGGCCTCCAGATTTATGGTGGGCCCGGGTCATTGTCCCATGATTTCAAAATATGGCCCATCACTTTCCAAGGCAGCGGGTCCAGTGGACCCATATTTTTTAGTTGTGAAAAATCTCACTTTAATAAAAATATTCATCTTACAGCGAGTCTACAAACTCAACAAAACAGAAAGTACATGTAGGTAGTCAATACAGTAAAACATGTCTTAAGCAGCCACTCAAAAAAGACAAAACATAAGATCTTAATAACAAATGGTAGCTTAATGCAGGTCGAAAGGATTGCAGAATGCTCCCCTTGGAGCATTCTGCAATACTTTTGACCTGCATTGAGCAATAATTGGTCTTCTTTTGTAAGTGGCCGCTTAAGACAGGTTTCACTGTATATACATATATGCATACAAGTGTCTGTGTCAGTGTGTAGGTAAAGTATACAACCCAAATATTACCTGTCGTTAGTTTTATATGCTTGGGCCCATCATTTCAGAAAATGACCCACCATTTTTGCTCCATGGGTCACTTCGGCCCACCAATCTCGAAAAAAATCTGAAGTCCTGCAGTTATCACTTTTTTTCAGTTAAAATCAAATCATTATCAGCATTTCATGTTTATGTTATATTGACTTTTATCTTTTATAAAAACTAGAGGACCTGAAGGTCCTGAGGCGCTCACCTGATCTCTTTAATAATTGTAAAACAGGTCAAGGTAACTTATCAGCCTTTAATGAAACATATTTTGTTTAACCATATATGGGGGTTGCAGCCATTTTGGTCCAGTAACCTAAACAATCTAACAGCCCAGTGATTTCTGAGAAAAGATGTTTAGATAGGAATGTAGTGGTCCAAATGAGTGGCCTTAGATTAAAGGTCACAGGTCAGCTTGACATTTGGTACTTATATAAAACCATTGTCACAGGTATTATGATTTTGGCTAAAACAGTTATAGAAAAATGAACATTTTAAGATTTTCCCATTATACAAGCATTATGAATCAAATTTGACCTTGCAATAAAGTAGGTCAAGGTCAACCTAGATCCATCATTAGTGCAAACCTGGTAGGGACCACATCCTCAATGCTTCATAGTAAGTCCCAAGGCCATTGGCATTTTGGTTCCAGAGAAGAAGATATTTAAACAGTTTTACCAAATATGGGTTTGGTGGCCATCTTAGTCATGTGACCATAACAATTTGTACAAATTTTAGCTAATCAATCATAAGGAGTGGTCATATGAATTTTGATTTCTATTGGCCTAGTGATTTCTGAGAAAACTATGTTTAAATATGTTGATGGGACTCATATATGGGCGACCTTGGCTGAAAGGTCAAAGGTCAACCTTGACCTTTGAAACTTATTTATAGCCACTGTCTCATTAGTTTGAATATATCAAGTAAGAATAATGACTTTGGCTTCAACAGTATTCAAAAAATCAACTTTTCAAAAAATTTCCCCATTTAAATGCATTAGGAAGCAAATTTGACCTTCCCGTTAAGTAGGTCAAGGTCAACCTAGGATCATTATTTGAACAAATTTGGTAGGCCCAACACCCCCAATGCTACATACCAAGTCCCAAGGTCATTGGCCTCCTGGTTCTGGAAAAGAAGATTTTTAAATGGTTTTTACCATATATGGGCATGACGGCCATCTTGGTCATGTGACCTTAATGTTTTGATTAAATTTTGGCTATCTTATCATAAGGAGTCTACACATGAAATTTGAGTTCGATTGGGCCAAAGGTTTGTGAGAAAACTAAGTTTAAATATATTGATTGGACCACAATATGAGCGACCTTGGCTGAAAGGTCAACCTTGACCTTTGAAACTTATTTATAGCCATTGTCTCATTAGTTTGAACATATCAAGTAAGAATAATGACATTGGCTTCAACAGTATTCAAAAAATCAACTTTTCAAAAAATTTCCCATTTAAATGCATTAGGAAGCAAATTTGACCTTGACGTTAAGTAGGTCAAGGTCAACCTAGGATCATTATTTGAACAAACTTGGTAGGCCCAACTACCTCAATGCTACAAACCAAGTCCCAAGGTCATCGGCCTTCTGGTTCTGGAGAAGAAGATTTTTAAAAGGTTTTTACCATATACATGTATGGGCATGGCGGCCATTTTGGTCATGTGACCAGGACCATTTGAACAAACTTTTGTTCCCGCGTCCTAAGGAGTCTCCATATGAAATTTGAGTTCAATTGGCCCAGTGGTTTCAGAGGAGAAGATGTTTGAAAATGTTGACGGATGGACGGACGACGGAGTGACTGGTATACTATTAGCTCACCCATGAGCCTTCGGCTCAGGTGAGCTAAAAAAGTCTCAAACATTTTATTAAGAATTTTAAAGAATATCCAGCCAATGGAATGTAATATACATTGTAATTTATTTTGCATCTATTCTTGTATATTTGTATTCTAGCTTTTATGTTTGCATCTTTGTGTATAGGATCAACTGGAAATAAACTTTGGCAGATTTTCTCCTATCACAATCCCTTGTTATAAGAATAAACTCAATCTGAAATAATAATAGATGGAGTTAGTCATAAAAATTTGAGCTGATATGTTCAAATATTGTAAGGATTTTCCTGCCATTTTAATACAGGTTCAGGGACCCCAAATTTTAGAAAAAATCAAGGTATGATACCAAAGGATTTCTATCTTCTAAAGCATTAACAAATGCTAGACAAGCATATTTTACTTGGGCCTCAATGCAAGAAAACCTGACATTGTTGCATCAAGGTTCATGTAGGCAACTTTGTGCAAAATTCAAGGACTTTTCAAGGACTTCTAAAAGATTTTACTACTGTTTTCAAAGACTGAAAACTTATGAAAAATACTGATTTACATGTTAAAATTCTACTTTGGAAATGCTAGACTGCATTTCTAAAGATATTAGTTTTAGAAAATTAGTATGAAATTGTTGTGCCTTTATTTGGTGCAGCATATGCTGCACCAAATAAAGGCACACAAGTTTATACTGATTAGGGTCTCCAAAGACAGTGTTAAATCGTCCTGTAAAAGGTAAAATTCAAGGACTTTTCAATGCTATGAGTGTTTTTCAAGTACTTTTCAAGGCATAATTTAATTTTCAAGGACTTTTCAAGATAGTCCTGTATATTTAAGTACTTTTCAAGCCTGTACGAACCCTGTGCATGCAAATAAAGGCGCATATCTAACTTTACCATATTTATCCAGCATATTTAATTTCAGCCTTTTAAAGATATCATTATTTAATACCTGAGGATCTATCCGAGAAATGAAACATGTTTAGGAATATAATTTAGTTTTTAACATAACAGCTCATGTTAATAAGTGCTCATTCCAAAATGGTGTGAATCACTCCTGTATTACCCTCGGATCACTTGTTACATGGAATTGAAAACTATCCTCTCTGCTCACATTATTGACAGCTCGGGCATTAGCACTCTTAACTAAATATTCCTGTAGAAACACAACACTAGATTCTTTAATGTAGAACAATAACATTAGATTCTTTAAATACCGAATTCACGTTTAAATAATTGAATTACCTTTAAATATTGAAAGCAAGGATATTAGTAAGTCTGCAAGACAGCTTGTGGCTCCAAAATTCATGACAATACATGAAATAGATGACATACATAACACATATTTATAATTCATAAAATTACAATAATTTCAGATTAATGGTATTTGGAAAAGCTGTCCAATAAAGCTTTACAAAACCCTAAAATCAGAATTGATTGTTTGATGCTTGACACTTCTTTTCCATGATACATTAAATTTGGCATGTTTTCATTCTCTATATACAATGGATCATCCTGACTTAACTGTATAAAACTGTAACGCAAATTCCATTGGGCTGCAAAGGGTTACGTAACTTAAAGGTGGCTTGGCCCGGCCCTGTCATTTGAAGAAATATTGGGCAATAATATCACATTTAAAAGTCACTATATAATACAGGATATCCCTTTATAAGGCTTATCATATGCAAATTTCCATAAAACAGTCATACTGACTCCCAAATTCTTAGACTTTAGAAGAAAAAATTAAAGGATAATGGCCATTGGCCATGGTTATTTTTCTATAATTCCTTTGTAAAACTGATCCTTAACCATTTTCCCTGACATTTTGGACATCTGTTATCTGCTCTCTCTCATCTGCTTATGTACTTTTGTTGCCTTTATTGTAAAGAAATCCACAGACAACCTAAATCTCTTAGATTCATAGCGTTTGCTTCCATGGTAAACATTTTCTGGAGTGTGATTAAATATACCCAGCAAATGATTTAAGCAGACAACATTTTCTAGACTAAATATTGGCATGATAAGTGCTAATTCCATGAGTCAACTAAGGCACAGATCATTTCTATGAACTCCTTGAATCACCTTATAATGGGATTAAACTACATCTTATTTTAAAAGAAGATAAACCTTCCCCAAAATGTTCCATTGGTCTTTTGTGAATTTATTATAATTTTTTTAAGTTCTCCTTCAAATTGGTTTTAAGGTTGTCTACAAACTAGGATTCAAATATGACTGAAGTAGGCAAAACAATTAATTCCTTACAATGCGTTGTTAACCCTTTTCATTCTGGATACCGGAAACTCGAACCTTGACAAACAGTGAAGACCCAGATGAAATGCAGCATAAGGCAGCATTTCATCAGGGTCTGCACTCTTTGCTAAAGATAAATACAATCTTCAGGGGCATAAATACATCATTTCATAGAAATGTTTACCGGCAACCCCTTAAAATACAAAATGGACAATTCTATAATTATTGTATGGGGTAATTAATCCGAATGAAAAGGGTTTCTGTTGTTTGAGACAATTGAACCTGGTCAGAAAACAGTTTGGCAACTTTAAAAACATGCATGTAGCTGAAAGACTTATATAATTATTTTGGCAAAGTTTATCTGCAATTGGAGTAATACCAACAACATATAACAAACAAACCCACAATCTGCACTCAAAGATATTGTAAAACAGAAGTGACCAGTATAAAGATATCTAACACATTTGATCCCAATCCACAATTGCTATAAGGAGAAAAATGACTACTGAAACACACTGGGAGTGGCAAAAACAATGCTACTGTGTAGCAAACCAGACCAGGCCTTAATTAGTTAAGGGTGTGTAACGAAAAGGTAACTTTCTTATTTCTCAACCCAAACATATATTCTGGGTGCTCAAAAGAACGGTGTCAATGGGACGGTTCTTTTGAGAATCCAAAACATATGCTAAAATTTATCGGTAAGAAAATATTTACAATTTTACACTAAACAATTTTGTTTATCTAATAGTAAATGAGTATGATCAGGAAATACCACAATCACAAACTGCAGACAACCCCGTGGCACCGTGAGGAAGAGCCGCTCAACCATCACGAGACACCAGGAAGACAAATTAAGCAAAGCAATCAGCTCTCTCTTCCCCATCACGATGATTGCAATACTAAAATGGACATAGAGAAACGTACAACAAAACATAGAACAATTACAGACTCCCACAATGGGAGTAACAATAAACAGAAAGTCAACAACAACAGAACCACCGCCTTAGAACGGACAGCAGCCTAAGCCACCGGGGGGCTTAAATGCATTTTACTGGTACCAAATCTTCGCCCTAGATTCTGCTGTTGTTGAAGTACAAAAAATGTTCAGCTCGCATGGAGGCCATCTAACTAATGCAATGTATCATCATGGAAAAACACTCTAATCAAATTACTACACCATGATGAAACAAAGAAAAGGGCTCATGACTCACAGATAGTCAGAGCACAAGAAAACCTCAAGTTGAGCCACGGAAGACAGAAAGTGAAGAAGCAGCTGATATTTACCATCTACAGTTTTCAGTAAAAATTAAATGAATCAAATTAATAATCAGTCTATAATGGAACAATTAGGCCTTTAGTTAAGAGTGCGTAGCAGAATTTTTTTTAAAAAAAATCTCAACCAAAACATATGTTGAGGGTACTCAAAACAACCGTCTCAATGAGACGGTCTGGTTCTTTTTAACACCAAAAACATTTGCTAAAATTCATTGGTTAGAAAATATTCACAAAATTACGCTGAAAATTTGTGTTTATTTAAACCTGTGAATAATTCACTGATATAGAGTCAGTCTCTGTCATCAATTATATATAGAATAATTCCGCTAGTGTGTCTCAGTATTGAAAAAAACTATCTAGAAAGAAGCAAAGTGCTTTAAGAGAAAGAAAAGTTAAACTTGGCATGGCTTGAGAACCATTTTGCTGTCAGAGGTAAAATCCATGTGAAGTTAATGTTCTTTGTAAACTCTTAGTTTTCAAGAACAAAACACATAATATAAATCTTTTGAAGATGACTATTGAAAATAAATCTGAAATCTGAAATTGGTTTTTCAAACCATACCCCCATAAACTTTGGTAAGCAGAAAACTGCCCCATTATATCAGGTATGACACAAAAGCTAATAAGCCTGCACAAATCTTAATATTTTAATCTTTACTTTTAAAATTTAATTCATAATCAAATAGCACGATCTGACTTTCTATTTTTCGCAACAAGGAAGTCTACTGCTTACCAATGCTTTGAAATTATGACCGTACCCAAAAATGACAAGTGTCATTATTTAGTATGGTCACTGTATATAGGAGAGAAAATAGATTAAAGGCTGTCATTGTGTGTACCCCAGGATCAGAATAGCCCGGATAGACTGTTGTCCATTGTATGTAATTCTCGCTGCGTATGGCAAGAGGGCGGGAAGCCACATCTAGATATGACTAAAATCATGAAAATACAAATGTATTAAAATAAATGTAAGCTATTGTATTTATATATAAATGTACCTGTGGAGAAATAGAAATATCAATTTAATAACATACATATTTTCATATCAATATTTGGGTTCAACAGCAATTATGTAATGCAAAAATATACAAAACATTACATTTATATTTAAGAATCCACTCTGTTCGAAAACAACAAATGAAAAATCCAAAAGGCACTCCAAATTTTATCTATCTCGTCTCAAAATCATTTTAATGCCTTGTAAATCTTCATCTTTTAAGAAATACTTCTTCACTTAACCCTGCCATTCAAGATAAATGAAGAGTTGGAAATTAACATTAACTGTTGCTACCCTGATTAAAAACTAATTCTTGAATAAATACCTATTTGTATAGCTGTTTTAACCCATTGTCAAAATGAGCTCCGAGTTGTTCGCATGCTGTTATGTATAGAAAGCGATGCGGACCAGACTGACCATTTCGCTGATGCTTTTGTTCGCAAAAGCATTGCGCATGGGGTTGTGACGACATTATGACGCACAAAAGTTTACAGCTGATGTCATTTTGTTTTAGAGAAATCCAGTGTAAGAAAAGGGTGCTTTTAATGTTTTAGCAGCGTTTTCAGTGGGAATTTGGTTGGAATATGGTAAAAATATGCAAGAATAATGATCACTTATGTTTGTTTCATTGCATTAACACTTTCCGAGTCACTCAGAAGTTTTTTGAATGCTTCGCCTATCTGCCTCGTGTTCAAACAGCTTCCTCAAGACCAGGCATATGTTAATGCATGAAAAAACATGTGTGATCCCTATAGTAGCAAACATTGGCTACATTGCAATATAGTGTGCAATAAAATTCATCTTGCAGGAGGCAGAGAATAGGTAGAGAATGGTCAGAGAAATTGAGCCAACTCAATAGAATCAGTGTACCATATGCAAGGCTCAGGTGTGCCTGCGCAATTCTAGCCACAGGTTTACTCTCGGTGTGGCAGATTTCATTTTCATGTTTAAGAATAGATTTGATGATGTCAATGAGATAATGTTCTATGATTCAATAATAAACCTCAAAATTTTAAATGTCTAGAAGAGCGTAGTTTCCCAGAGCTGGAAAAAGTATTTGCAATTTGTTTTAGCCTGCAGGCCTTCATATTTATGGTGGGCCCAGGTCATTGTCCCATGATTTCAAAATATGGCCCATAACATTGCAAGGCAGTGGGCCCAGTTGACCCATCCTTTTTAGTTGTGAAAATATCTCCCTTTTATAAAAAAAATATTCAACTTAAAGCAAGTCTATAGACTCCACAAAACAGAAAGTACATGTAGGTTGTCAATACAGTAAAACATTAAGCAACCACTCAAATAAATGCAAAACAAAGATCTTAATAAAAAATGATAGCTTAATGAAGGTCGAAAGGATTGCAGAATGCTCCCCTTGGAGCATTCTGCAATACTTTTGACCTGCATTAAGGGATAATTCGTCTTCTTTTTTGAGTGGCCACTTAAGACAGGTTTTGATTTACTGTATAATCAGCAGTCAATATACATATATATATATGCATACAACTGTCTGTGTCAGTGTGTAGGTATACTACCCAAATGTCAACCATGGTTAGTTTGATATGCTTAGGCCCACCATTTCAGAAAATGTACCACCACTTTTTGCTCCATGGGTCACTTCGGCACACCAATTTTGAAAAAAAAATCTAAAGCCCTGAGCCTGCCCTATAAAATTGTGATTAATGGCTATAATAATTTACCTGGACTTTGGATCTAATGGCTCCCATGGCCGGTATCTGAGAGAAAAATCCTGCAATAGACAATTTAATATCAGGAAAATGTTGAAACTACAGCTTTAAAAACAGAAAATGTTCTAAAATTTTGAACGCTTTTTGCATTCTGCTTTCAAATGAAATCTTGGTTTTCAGGGGCTGGAATTCACAAAAGGCTTGTAAGAAAAACAAACAGGTAAGATTCTGTTCAGACTTCTTCTTTTAAAGCAGTCTGACCTGGGTCTGCACTGTTTGTCTAAGAATTTTTGACAGGCAACTAGTATTCAAACTTTTAGAACATTTACCATAAACCTTTTTTAGACTTATTGTTATAAATCATTGCTTTAATTCAAAATTTCAAAATGTATTTACTGGGTTAATATTTAGATATTCTATACTCTTTTTTAACCAGCTTTGTACAAGGAATTGGTTCAGATACATTTTAGTTACATAGGTAATGTTTACACTGGGACTATTTTATTTGCACATGCCTTTCCTGTCTGAGTAATTTGGTTCAGGGTTCATACAGGCAAGTATGAGTAAATTCAAGGACTTTTTCTGATTTCAAGGATTTCTTAAGACTATCCTAGCTAAAAAGTTTATGAAAAATCCTGATTTAAGTGTTAAAATTATACTTCAGAAATGTTAGACTGAGATAATGGAGAATTTAGTACTAGAAAATAGTATAAAATTGTAGTGCCTTTTTTTTGGTGCAGATTTGCTGCACCAAATAAAGGCATAACAATTATATACTGATTTAGATCTCTATCAACAGTGTTCAGTTCTACAGAAAATAGAAGAATTCAAGGCTTTTCAAGGCCTTTTAGTGATTTTCCAGTACTTGTCATGGCAGTTTTAATTTTCAAGGACTTTTCAAGAAAGCCCTCTAAATTCTAGTACTTTTCAAGCCTGTGGGAACCCTGTGGTTCTTGGATTTAAACTTTGGAATATGAAATACTGAAATTTCAGAGCTACCATCAGCCCCCTAGACTAACCTCTATTCCTACAGGCCATCCATCTTATGGCAGATACTGGGTTAGCTGTGGGTCCTACTGCATAGGTGAACACTCTGACAGACTGAAAATATACAGCATTAACCCATGTATTCTAAATATATTTTCGGGGTTCATACAGGCAGGCTTGAGTAAAATTCAAGGACTTTTCTAGGACATCTAAAAGCCTTTCCTACAGTTTTTTAAGGACTTAAGTTTATGAAAAATACAGTTTTAAGTGTTAAATTTCTACTTCAGAAATGCTAGACTGAGACAATGGAGAAATTAGTACTAGATAATTAGTATAAAATCGTTGCGCCTTTATTAGGTGCAGCATAGGCTGCACCAAATAAAGCACTTTTCAAGGCAGATTTAAGTTTCAAAGACTTTTCAAGAAAGCCCATTAAAGCCAAATACTTTTCAAGCCTGTGCGCGAACCCTGATTTTCCCATCCTTGTAAATTGGAAGAGTCAATTTCAAATTTTAGGGTTGTTGGGTGGTATTTACATTTTTAATGAATTTTTTAAAGAAACTCCTGTAAGCAAACAGTGGAGAACCTGATCAGATGCCACATTTTGTGGCATCTGATCTGGTTTTGCACTGTTTGCTGATGTCCAACAAAAAGGCTGCCAGGCTTATATGGGTAAACACTTTAGCACTTCCTTAACTGATTAAAGTTCCCATACAGTTTGATATTGCAAATGAAGTGTAATTTTACCAAAAGTCATTCTATGAGAGTGAGAGTGACTCAGATTACTCACAAAAACAAATCCTTTATGACTACACACTACATCAGCAAATTTTGGAAAAAAATAATCTGTCCACAACATATCTTGGTATAACTAACAGATCATGAATTAACGATAAAAATATTTCTGATATTTTGGCCAAAGCAACTAAGGCTTTAAATTCCTTAGCAGATGTTTTGGTTTTGCACCTGAAAGTACTATTAAAAGAAGTATACAAAATTTTGGTACACCCAAAATTGAAGTATACAGCAAGATTTTGAAATCCATATTATAAAACTCAGATTAAACAAGTGGAGAAAGTACAGAGGATGGTAGCCTGCTGGACCTGTAGGAAGTGGCACAATGCTAGCAGTGTTGGTGACATGATCAATGAGCTGCAATGGCCAACTCTTGAGGCATAGAGGGATCAGTCATCTCTACCTATCTTCCACAAGGTTCATTGTGAAACTATGTCTATTGATAAAGACATGTACTTGACCCGGTCTTAAAGATCAAAACACTGCAGGTCATCACATAACTCCAAGTATCGTAGGCCCAAGGCATGTTACAGTGATGCCCTGAAGTACTCATTTTTACCCAGGACTATTCCCAATTGGAATAATCTCTAAAACTGTGGTTGCAACTTAGGGTCCGTATTCAAATGATTCAGCCAGAAGGCTTTCTTTCTCTCAATATTCAACCCTAGAGGCCCAAGTGGGCCAGAATCACTCTCCTGAATGAGAGTTGATTGGGATCAACAATGTTTCCCATGCTACTTGTGAATCCATTTACAAACAGAAACTATTTGACTGAACTAGCAAGAAAACAGATCTATAATCACATAAATTCATTCATCAGGACAAAAGTAAAAATGAACATAAACATTACAAAAAACCTGTCTTAAGCAGCCACTCAAAAAGAAGACCAAACGTTAGTTTCCAAGACCGATTATCACTTAATGCAGGTCAAAAGTATTGCAGAATGCTCCAAAGGGAGCATTCTGCAATACTTTCGACCTTCATTAAGCTACCATTTGTCTTAAGGACCTTTGTTTTGTCTATTTGTGAGTTGCTTAAGGCAGGTTTTACTGTACACATACCATATTTTCATTCTTATTATAATGATCAAAGACTTCTTCTGCATGGTCTGTGCCTCCATCAGTAAACAACATGATCATACTGTTACATCCAGCTCCTCGATTATCATTTGACTCATTCTTCAACTGGAATATTTAAAACGAGTCGCTACATGTACAGAGAGGATCTCACATGGGTGCTCATATTTTACTGAATTTCTTAAATTAGTTGAGGAAAAGAGATCAAATGTGAGGCTTGTCGAGCATTTTATCGCTTTTTCGCAACAAGTTTAATGAATTAAATTATACAGGAACATAAAATAAATGCTAGATTCTATTTATCATGACATTAATTTTTTTGTAACCAGGTTTTTGATGAGAAAATGTCTAGTTTTTGACATATATCTTATGTGACGTTGTTATGGGCATCAATTCATAACTTTACCAAAATTTGTAAACAACTAAACTCCAGCTGTTAAGTTTTTCGACCTAATTTTTCGCGATAACTTTTTTGTCTTCAATTTTAGCAAAATGTGTTCGCGATGAAAAGTATTCAGGAACATCTCCGCCAACTTCTCCAAATGGTTCCAACATACTGGATGCTGCAGGTTCCTCTGTGCTTAGATGCACTCTTTGAACATTTTAAGCAAATCGAAAATAAACCAGGTCCAAGATGTCAGTCAAAAAGTAACATTGCACCGCCTTAATTCAATTACTAAAGCGATGGATGGCTTGTTCAAATATAATAGAAATCGCGCCTGAATCGCTGGTGCGTTAAGCTAGTAAGGTCATCTCAAAACCTTCATTCCATAGCACGTGCATAAGAGAAAAACTGCACGTTATGCGATAACCCAGCCTTTGTTCCTACACATGAGCCTGCTTTAAGTTGATTCTGAATATGCACGGTAAATTCTGAGTATATTAAAGGTAGTTTTATGTTATGCACAGCCTTTGAAGAACCGCTTCCGATTATGTTTTGAAACTACCCCTTTCTGTCACGCCTATACGAATTATAGCTGTCATTTAAAGACTTGGAAATTTAGGATGAATTCAATTTATTGCAAAATCGTCATCTATATACACAAAAATCTGTTGGCGCCACAAGCCTAAGACCTTTTGGAGAAATTGGCGGAAATTCTCCTCTACAACTTTCATCGCAAACACATTTTGCTAAAATTGAAGACAAAAAAGTTATTGCGAAAAATTAGGTCGAAAAACTTAACAGCTGGAGTTTAGTGATTTATCGGTTTTAATGCATAGCTATAGATCACTCTCAGACCGCGACGTCATATGATTAATAAAATCAAAGGACTTTTCAACAACCAATAAGGGACTTCAGGGGACAAAAATATTTCAATTTTGCACTTGCCCTGCAGGACGAGTGACTTACAATTTTCACTCGTCCTGCAAACACATGCACTCGTCCTTAAAAATTGTATGCAATAAAGAAAATGGGGGAGGGGGGGGGGGGGGGGGGGGGGGGGGGGGCAATTTGATGTTTTTGAAGTTCCTTATATCACTGCTAAAATGATATTTACCCACTGCAGTCAGTTTCATAACTGCATCCCATACACTGACAAAAAGAGTTTTACAATCAATACTCTTGTTGCGACTTTCTTTTCTCAAAATCGCATTTACTTTCCACTTTTTCTGCAGGAACTTTCGTATGTCAGACATTTTAGCAGAACCCCTGTTTGACTGGTTTATAAATATATTACGCCCGTCAACATTCAGTTGTAAAGAAAAAAAATCAATAATTACAGTCTGTCATTATACAAACCTATTTCATTTATGAAAATGAGCTCCGAAAAAATCAATATTTACTTCGATACAGTCTACCACACTACCCTGCATTATACTGCGCAGCTTTTATTCGCTATTTGCAATCACAACATTCGGTTTCTACTTTCGGAATTGAAAAGGTATTTGGCTCGATGGAAACGCTTCCTGCCATTCAGAAAATGCTAGTTTAACCCGCAGATTTTAGCACTCGTCCTGTAGGACGAGCGCTTTGGGAAGAATCACTCGTCCTTTCTAAAATCCACTCGTCAATACCAGCGGACGAGAGGAATTTTTGTCCCCTGGACTTCCCTAGCTTTCAAGGACTACAAGGACATAAAAAATAACGACTTACATTTTATCATTCATATTCTCAAATGCAAAACAACTGATGTTAAATCATCAAAGTAAAACATTTGGTGTAACATACACATTATCAAATAATGACAGATCACTTTTTATTTTCCTTTTCTTAACAGTGCTAATGCTAAGTCCTACTGATTTCATATTTCTCTAAAAACATAACACCACAGCAAAAAAATTCAAGCTAGAAGCTTATATGAGTCAGTTATTGCTTCTCTTTGTCTAAACAGGAAATGACTTGTATAAACTTCTAGCTGGTCCATTGATTTTGTAAATGTTTAAATATATGTATGAATATAAGAAATAAAATATTGTTTAAAGCAAATAATTTCACAGAGAATTTTTTTTGGATTTGAAAATATGTCTTTTTTAAAAACTTTACAGCTCAAAAGACCTTATGTCAAATTTCATCAACTGAATGTTACAACTGACTTGATACCTTGTGAGAAAAGAAACACACAAGTCAGATGCTTCACTTGAAAACTAAATTAAGTGATATCTATTGAACCCTCTTAACCCTTAAAGCGCCAAGAAAAAAAGGCATCTGAAAATGTCGTCTGCTGAAGTCGTCTGCTGCAAATAATTGCCTAATATTACTGACAAATTAAGCATAGAAGCAAACAGCGTGGACCCAGAACAGACTGCTCCTATAGGAGCAGTCTGATCTGGGTCCACATTGTTTGTCATAGAGGCTTCTTAAACATTTCAGCAGACGAGAAAAGCAGACGACTTTTGCTGGGATTGGCGCATTAAGGGTCAAAATAAAGTTACCTTGAGGAACTGCTCAAAGGCAAAGTTGAATCCTGCCTTGAAGTCTGCCATTCCATTGGCTTTTATCTGCATCACATCATTCTTCAGGATCTGTAAACATGAAAACACATGCATAGCTCGAGTTGAACAACCATTTTCAATGTAAAGTGTGATAAACTTTCTTATCCATCATTCTAAATATGAGCCGCAACATGTGATTTCCAACAATGTGGCATTTTGACATGTGTAGACTCAGACGAGCCTGTGCAGCCTCTTGTTAAGCTTAGAAACTCCAAAGTTTGTTCGGTCAGTAGCTTAACAGTTAAAGAATATTCCAGCGAACAGCAAAGGCTCTGACCAGTCTGCGCATATGCGCAGGCTGGTCTGAGCTTTTGCTGGTCACACTTAGTTGGAAATCTCATGTCCTCTCATATACTATGAGACTTAATTATAGCAATTTTCACTGATCCCTTAAAATGAAAAATTGCTATGAAGATGAAATGAAACAAACAATATGACTCACAAATAATATTTGATGCTTAGCAAACATAACTTCTAAATTTCATTTGAATATCACAATAAATATCCTAACACGCTAAACGGAGTCATTTTGAAAATGGGTCACACCTCAAATGTCACATTTAATTTCAGTATATGGTACAATCTCCATTCTTGGCACAAACAGCCATCAAACAGCCAGGGCTTTAGATAAGCTTGCGTACCGCTTGAATTACAGGTCAACCTCGTTATGTCAAACTTGCCTATCTTGAATACACGGCCTATGTCGAAGTGATCATCCATTCCCGAATTTTTCCCCTATATTGCATTGTAATTCCACCTTGCTTATGTCAAACTCGGTTATCATGAAAACTCGGCTATTTCGAAGCGATTTTTCATTCCCTAAAGTCAATTTTCCCTTTGTTTACCACTGCTTGTATCGAAGTGGTCAAAAAGTGAAACGGTCCGAAAGACAATCAAAGTAATTTACCTAATTGATCGAACAATAGCCTTAATTTCAGCCCAATTAATCCATTGTTGCAAGTAATCGCCAATTAGTTATAGTGTGTTGTTAATTGGTCAGCTGTTTGTGTAGATAATTGACCCGATTGACCTTGACGTGACCACTCAGGTGTGTTCGATTGGAGCATCAGAAAATTAGCGGTCCCTTTCAAATTTTAATGACTTAATATTGTTCATCGGCGTCTTTTGAGGAGAGATGTTTTAACAGTCTTTAGATTGCTGTGAGATACTTCGATATTAAAGGGTATAATATTTCTTCATGTGCAGACTCTGATTAGACTGCGAGAGTGCAGCCTAATCTGATTCAGCTAGAATATCTGTGGTTCTGCTCCGACAGAATTGACGTTTTTTGAGTGATGTGTGCTGCAAAGATCTCTGTATTTAGCTATCTATATATTCTCGTATATGGAGATATTAACTTGTTTTGTTTGATGTTTGCTTATTTTGTTTTATTATGTAATTAAAATGGAAATAAAACAACTCAAACGATTTTTCTATTGTCTTTATTTCAATCCAGTTTTGAGTAGAAACAGTTTTACTACGTCTGTACTGCAAATGTATATCGTAGGAAATCTGGTTCAACGAAATTCAACATGTATACTGTATTTTGGTGATGTCACATTTCGGCTATGTCGAACTTCGGATAACTCGAAGTATTTTCTCCATTCCCTTGGACTTTGAGATAACGAGGTTGACCTGTACGCAAATATTTGACAGGATACGCATTTATTTAAATTCTAGTGCGTATCTTGTACAAAAAACAAAATAAGCATTACGCATTTAATGTTTTTCCAGAGCGTAACGTCCGAAATGTCATATTTCATTTCTTGTTTACACAGTAGGAAAAAGTTAGAGGAAATCCGAATTTGTTTCTCTTTAGGCACATTCGTTTGATTACGGAAGCATCGTTAATATTCGTAAACGCATTCTCCATCAAATGAAAACACGTATAATTTTCTGTCGGATCAATTATTATAGTGCAGCTTGCAGAAACCATAGGAAACCACGAGGTTGCTGTGTAAACACACAGTTTACTTTTGGTTTCACAACACGCTGTCTGCAAAATGCTACAGAAGAAAGTTATAGAAATAAAGCCATCCAAGCATGTTTGCTTTCTTGTAAATTAAAGTACAGTATTTACTGCAAATATCTCTGAAATCCAGCCGTACAGTATCAGGAGACATGTGCTTGTGAGAATCGAATACACAAAATCCAAACAAGTACTGGCTTATACAAAAGTATTTGGTCTGTCTAATGACAAAATATTTTTCTGATCATTTTAAGTAGTGCCAAGTTCTGATCCAATATTTTGATTTCAACAAAAACCCTAACCCACCTACCCTCCCAAAGCAGACAATAGCCACTAAAAGGGCACTCATAATGTTCATCTTTGCACTATTTTTATAAAATAATATTCTCCTCCACACCCCCTTCACACTGGTAATGTATATGTCAATTTGCTGGTAGTTACGCATATTGCCGGTACTTCATAGAGCGGATGTAGTAGGTATTTTCATTTTTGTCAGTGTAAATACTATATAGAAGGACATGCCATATGCCAACGGGACTATAGACTTAAATCATTTTTAAGTAATCAGCATGTGCATGGCGATTTATGTAAGCATTTAGGAATAGATTCGTGTAACAATCGAATACCTATAATCTGGATCGGTACTTGAAATTACTCCTAAATGCTTACATAAATCGCCAAGTGCATGCCGACTACTTAAAAATGATAGAATTCTATAGTCCCTTTGGCACACGGCATGTTTTT
This sequence comes from Loripinus fragilis, assembly GCA_964019695.1. Classification (NCBI taxonomy): domain Eukaryota; kingdom Metazoa; phylum Mollusca; class Bivalvia; order Lucinida; family Lucinidae; genus Loripinus; species Loripinus fragilis. The sequence goes on from OZ026520.1 coordinate 10,410,760, forward strand.
CTATATAGTATTAACACCAATATCTACAACATCGGGTCTATGAAGTACCAACGATACGCATAACTACCAGCAAATCGACGTATACATTTAACAGTGTGCTCTTGTCCCCTCCGTGGCTTTGTCCTGCTAGACCCAACACCTATTATGCCAAGCAAAAATTGTTATCTAACCGTTTGCTCTCTTGTTAGTAGACTAGGAAAACAAGCAGTTAGCTCAGGCGCAATTAAACGGCCTGTCAAAATAGATTTATCGTTTCTTGGTTTATGTTTTTAAGACAAAAAGTCAGTACTCCAAAAAATTTCTTGCTACTCCTTTTTAAAAAAATGGATGAGTACTGTACTCTTTTAAAAATAAAGCTTATCTAAAGCCCTGTACAGCCACATACTGTAAATGAGCATCTGAATTTTGGAGCAAATCCCTGCTTAAAAAAAATTCTATGAAACTGACTCAAAAGTTCCAATTAAAATTAATTTGTAAATCCTTATCATCTCAATTAAAATTGTATTGATATATTTTTCTATACTTATTCATAATTTAACAATAGGACCATCCATAATTGACATATTTCAGGGGATCACAGATCGAAATTTCTGAATTGCAATGTTTTTTGTCCATAAAGATTGTCTATATATCTTAACAAACAGTGCAGACATTGATAAAATGTTACAATATGCATACCCCTTCATGAATTTACAATTGAAAATATATTTTATATAATGGTGATATAAATGGACTTGTAAAATTTTGTTAATTCTGTTGAATGTTTTACATTTGGTATTTCTTTAATTTCTGAATTGTGATATCTTTACATTCATATTATTGACTTTTAATCCATACTTTGTCATTTCGATGTATGAAAATAATAAATGTGCAGGCTCACCTGCCAACGTTTATAGGTCTATTTAGCTACCTTACCTGCTTATTCCTGAATGTAGCCTGTGCAAAAGAGCCATTAAAGCATGATGAGACAAACTCTGCTGTCTTTGAAAACTGAAAATGAAAAATAAAACATTAAGAAATTCAATGTGAATTTATCACTTCTCATGTTTTTTGTTTTGTTTGTGTTGATGCTTTTCCTCCCTTTTGCTCACCTATGGATCAGTCTGATAACTTCAGGGCTGTGGAAATACCATGCCCGACTTCTCTGACCTGGTCCCATTTCAGTCAGGACAAGCTGAAAATTTCTGTTTACTTGTCCTTGGACAAGTACAAATCCATTAAGTTAATACATTTCTGCATTTCATATTTTGTTTAACTATTACGAGCTCACATCTTGCATTGAAAACAGTGCGGATCCTGGTCAGCTGGCTTCTTCGAAAGCCAGCTGATCTGGATCTACACTGTTTACAACAGTTGATATATATCTGGTTTCATACTGTTTATTAAAGAAGAAATTGTTAAGCACTGTAAGGTATAAGCTAATTTGTTCTTTCAGACAAGTAAACTTTTCTATGGACAAGTACATTTTGGCTTTTTACTTGTCCCTGGACAAGTAGAATATTTTACTATTTCCACACCCCTGTGATAAGGGTTTATAGTGTTTGCTTCCATGAAAAAAACTAGTCTCAAGTATGTTTGAATATAAGTAGCAGGTGAAATAAGCAGAATGAATTTTTAGGACAATACATATTGGTAGACTATTAAAAGGTTAACATTAATAAATCAGTGCATTGCCTATAGATGTGTGAGTTATGATACTAACCTTGGCAATATTAACAAAGTCATTTTCTCCTAGGGTGTCCATTAATGACTTGACTGCAACTTTAACAAGTTCCAAAGCTTTTCCAGCAACACTTCCACTCCTGTTGAAAATATAGTTAGCTCTTAATACGCCAATCGCTACAAAAGGCGTCTGCTTTTCTCGTCTGCTAAAATGTTTAAGAAGCTTCTATGGCAAACAGTGTGGACCCAGATCAGACTGCTCCTATAGGAGCAGTCTGTTCTGGGTCCACACTGTTTGCTTCTATACTTAATTTGTCAGTAATGTTAGGCAATTATTGCAGCAGACGACTTCAGCAGACGACATTTTCAGACGCTTATTTTTCTTGGCGCTTTAAGGGTTAAATCTTGATTATTTCATGAAAAATGTAAACACTGAGAAAAATAGTTTACACAATTTATAAGAAATAGACAGTACTTTTCAAGCCTCAATAGTATACATACTAACTATCTAGTTTGCCTGTTTGAATCGAGGCTTTATGATAACATCTTGGATGGGATATAACACCATTTATCATATGATGTTGCGTCTGTGAGTGAAATAACACCATGCATTAAAATTGATAAACCACTTACACGGCCTCCAATCTCTGCCTCCTTCTCCAAAAAGAGCAGAACGTAAAGGGAGGCGAAGGCCCTTCCGGGAAGCAGGCAGTAGGCATAAACAATGGAACACGGTAAGTTGTGTTGACACATTTTCAATCATAAGTAAATTTTCAGCGCAAAACTCGAAAATCTAAGAATGCTATGCTTCGGGCAATTGTTCAAGCTATCCGTAGAGCATGCTGTTTGCACATTTGAACTTAGTTTGTAAGCGTGAGAGCTTTTCTCCTGTTGCACAGTTGTCCAAGAAACGGTGGTTCCCGCATGGTTTTGCCTTCTAACCAAACGTATAGTAGCGTTTGGACCCTTATTCATACTACCGAGGCCCCTCCACACCCATGTTGTCCCAAATGCAATTTTTCGAGATATTTCAATGATAATTGAGTGATTTAGAGCCAAATTTCTTTAGGAGCAGGAGGCGAAGGGCAGGAGAAGGAGGCTGGGAGAGGAGGAGCAGGCGGCGATGATATCAAAATTTGCATTGATTTTGCTTATTTTTAATAATATACTTATCCAATCTATATCAAACTTGCATGTATGAATATTTCAAACCATTTAAATAAATCGAAATTACTCCGCTTTAAATGCCACCACCAACGTAATGTGTGGTTCACTTTTTTTCTCATTGGAATCATGTAATGCTCACAGATTAGTGATACTTGTGTATTTCTCCCTAAGTTCTTGGGAAAAGGATTATCAAAAATCTCAGACTGGGTCGAACCTCTGTTTTATACCAACCCCCTCTCAAGCTTTGATTAAGAGCAACAATTACTGATGGTGCGAAAGACTTAGACGCAGAAAAAAGAGGAATTCAAACCAAACCTAACCATCATATAACTGATATAACAACTCGTGTATAAGAGCAGTCTCAAAAGATGTTAACTTAATTATTGCAAATCTGATAATGTCCGTACACGCATTATAAAGGAAACAAAAGCGTTTCGCTTATTCTCCCATTGTGTTGTTTGTTTAACCCAGAACGTCATGAGCTTGCTAGAGGTATATACAAAATGTATATTATAAGAGAGGTATATATAGCAATGTTTGTGATCAGAATAATTCAGTTAACAATAGTGTTTAATCATTCGTATCATACATGCAAGTTTGATATAGATTGGATAAGTATATTATTAAAAATAAGCAAAATCAATGCAAATTTTGATATCATCGCCGCCTGCTCCTCCTCTCCCAGCCTCCTTCTCCTGCCCTTCGCCTCCTGCTCCTAAAGAAATTTGGCTCTAAATCACTCAATTATCATTGAAATATCTCGAAAAATTGCATTTGGGACAACATGGGTGTGGAGGGGCCTCGGTAGTATGAATAAGGGTACAAACGCTACTATACGTTTGGTTAGAAGGCAAAACCATGCGGGAACCACCGTTTCTTGGACAACTGTGCAACGGGAGAAAAGCTCTCACGTTTACAAACTAAGTTCAAATGTGCAAACAGCATGCTCTACGGATAGCTTGAACAATTGCCCGAAGCATAGCATTCTTAGATTTTCGAGTTTTGCGCTGAAAATTTACTATGATTGAAAATGTGTCAACACACTTTACCGTGTTCCATTGTTTATGCCCACTGCCTGCTTCCCGGAAGGGCCTTCGCCTCCCTTTACGTTCTGCTCTTTTTGGAGAAGGAGGCAGAGATTGGAGGCCGTGACTTAGTGGTTTACATATTTTGGTAACATAATGAAATGATGTCCATAACAATGATGTGTAAATAATGGCAAAATATTAACATTTTACGCCAAAAATGAGATTTCAAAGTAACCTTAATGTCATATGATAAATAGAATCTAATATTAATGCCCCCTTATTGTTAATTAATGGAATTTGTTGCGAAAAAAGTGGTAAAATGTTTGGCAAGCCTTGCATTTTATCTATTTCCTCAATTTGCTTAATAATTTCAATAAAACATGAGCACTCATACCCTTATTGTTAATTAATGGAATTTGTTGCGAAAAAAGGGGTAAAATGTTTGGCAAGCCTTGCATTTTATCTCTTTTCCTCAATTTGTTTTATAAATTCAATAAAACATGAACACCCATGTAAGATCTATGCATATATAAAAATCGATACTAGACTAGTGTATTAAATATTTGGCAATGTTAAGAAATGTTTCCCAAAACAGTCACAATCATATACATGGTAAAATCTTGACATTTTCATACCAAAAACCTGATTTCAAAGTACTTTTAGTGACATATTCTAAATAGAATCTATCATTTGTGCTTCTGTATGTTTGAATTTATTAATTTAAAACTTGTTGCGAAAAGGCAATTATATACTCGGTACAGCTCCACCTTTTATCCTTTTTCCTAAAACTTGTTAAATTCATAAGTACAAGAGCACTTATGTTAGATTCTCTATGTTTTGTTCTCTAGTTAACTTACGAGTCAATGAGGATAAACATATCCTTGGGAGAGCTGGATCCCTGTGTGTACCTGAAATACGTACAAAGATGACAGCAGGCCTCCAGATAAGAGTGCGTAATTGAAAATTATTTTCTTATTTCTCAACCAAAACATATGTTGTGGGTACTCAAAAGAACCGTCTCAATGAGACGGTTCTTTGGAGCATCCAAAACATATGCTATGACTGATGGATAAGAAAATAATTACAATTTTACGCAAAAATATTTTCCTTTCTGGACATATGGATTGTATAAGGATATGGGCAAGCACATGAGACTTATCACATATGTAGAGTCACTTTTAAAGCATGCATGTACAGCTACGTAGTGGTAATAAAGTCCTTAATTTAGAACTGGGCCTTTATGTTTCTGCTTTGAATATATGCAAGCGCAGAGTGATAAACTTAAGGCTCTAACAAGAATGTATGGATGCACAGGCTTGCCTGAGTTTTTTACTGCTTGTTGATTTGGTGAGTACTTAGTACAGTAATAGCCAAACTCTTGTGTACAGGCTCATGATTAAGAAATGGTCTTTTCTCAAATTCAACAAGAGAATAGCGCCCATTACGCACCATACGCATGTGGGTAATGCAAAATCTCGCAAATAGCTTGAGGTTTCCTTAAGTTGTATCTTAAATGACATTTTCTTTTTTTAGTGTTGTGAAATTGCTTCAAAAGCAAACCTGATCAGATTTGTGATTTCTTATGTTTTGAAAATACAGCCCTTTTACTGATTAAATACAGCGCTACAACTGATTAAATTAAATCAGTTGTAGCGCTGTATTTTCAAAACATATGAAATCACAGATCTATTATTACGTCATGGATTGTCCGTTTGTGTCTCTTTGTAATTTGCCAAAAATTGCCTACGTTACTATCGATCCTGCTGTAGGAAGGCCAGTCATACAAGGACAGCACACCACAGCTTGTCTCTGTGACTAAAAAAACGCTTGGTAAAATTTGATTCCCAAATATTTTACTGAATGACTAAAAGTTACTGTATGGGCTACCAATATTTACTGACATTGCTAGTCAATTCGTCTGTTACAAAAGGATCACACACCTGTTACTTGCTTCTCTCATTTGATGTCCTTTGTTATCTTTCTACAATAGACCGAATGAAATCTTGAAAGAATTAAGCGTAGATTACCCCAGCTTCCTAGCAAAATGTCAATCTTTCAAACATTTAAGCCCAAAGGCGGCCCTCAAGGGGACCTAAACACTGGTGCAAATGAACAATCTGTTCAGAGAGCAAGCCATGGTTTTGCTTTGCTTTCTCAAAGTCTACAAAATTTGTGAGCTATCAACCAAAGCTCGCAAAACAAACCCAAAAACTTGGAGTCAGCAGAGGCATCAGCCACGTCATGTTCTGCTGACGAATCAATCAAATTTCTTGGAAATTTTCAGGAGGAAACACACCGTCACATCAATCAGAAATTTCCTGTAATAAAGTAACTGACTCCAAATGTGCATCTGTAGCATCCGGTGCTTTATATGAAAGTCCATCTGAAAGATTTTCTTTGGCAGACACTCAAAAGCTGGAATCATTAACTTCAAAATTCCAACCAGCAAAGGGCTAGAAAGCACCTTTGCTTGATTTAGGTCAAAAGAGAACAGAGGAGTTCCAGATTTTGAAATTAATGAATCTCTGAATCCCTTTTTCAGGTACAGTCCATGTGTTGATGGAGTCTTTTGTGCCCCTTCAGGCCTTCAGATTTATGGTGGGCCCGGGTCATTGTCCCATGATTTCAAAATATGGCCCATCACTTTCCAAGGCAGTGGGCCCAGTGGACCCATCCTTTTTAGTTGTGAAAAAATCTCACTTTAATAAAAATATTCATCTTACAACGAGTCTACGAACTCCACAAAACAGAATGTACATGTAGGTAGTCAATACAGTAAAACATGTCTTAAGCAGCCACTCAAAAAAGACAAAACAAAGATCTTAATAGGTAGCTTAATGAAGGTCGAAAGTATTGTAGAATGCTCCAAGGGGAGCATTCTGCAATACTTTTGACCTGCATTAAGCAATAAGTGGTCTTCTTTTTTGAGTGGCCGCTTAAGACAGGTTTTACTGTATAATCAGCAGTCAATACAAGTGTCTGTGTCAGTTTGTAGGAAAAGTATACTACCCAAATGTCAACTGTGATTAGTTTGATATGTTTGGGCCCATCATTTCAGAAAATGACCCATCATTTTTTGCTCCATGGGTCACTTCGGCCCACCAATCTTGAAAAAAATCTGAAGCCCTGCCCCCTACGGGACATTCAGTTCTGCAGACAGTATCCTTGTCACTTGCCCTTAAGTTTGATATACTGGAGTAATGCTAAAAGAATTGTAGATCTCCATGAAAACTCTCAAGACCACCAAAACGCAGCTTTCAGAGCAAAAAGTAACATTTTATTTGAAATCAGAAAGAGAATTGTTGGAAATTTTAGAACCATTTATTGTATTCATATTTATTCCAGAATGATAGGTTGGATAGGATGTGACATTATAGAAACCGTGGAAAAGACATGATTTCTATACTTACCAGGGTCTTCTCCTTACATCATACAGATCTACATCATCTGGCCCTAGACCCCATTTACTCCCTGTAGGAAAAGAAATCATTTTGACTTGTACAACTAATAAGTACACCATCTACAATTCCTGTAACTCACATACAGAAGATCTTAATATACTATGGCTTTTTTGAATGAATGAAAATGGTCACAAGCAACTTGTTACACTTGGCCCTCGTACTGCTGAAAATAATAACATCAATTGTTTGGTGTGTGAATCTTCAGCTAATCTGTATATACAGGCAGTGAAGGCTCTGATCAGACTGAGTGAATGAACCTTCCCAGATAACTTTTATGTAAAGAACAAACTCAGCCTCATTTGCCAGCTTATATCATGTCTACTAAATAGCATAGATAATTGTTTGTTTGATTTGTGGTTTACCGTCACAGTGACGTCAACAGCTATGATCATGCTGAGGTCAGTTGACCTAACCATACTTTTATTCCTTGGCAAGTTAACCATACACTTGCATGTAACTGACAACAAGGGGGAGAATAAACGTAATAATAATGATCAATCTCCACCAAAGTATGAGGCCAGGCTGGGATCGAACACACAACCCTGGGATTTGCAATTATCCTCCCTACCGATTGCACTAATAGGACCCGCGCCAAATTTCTATATAAAGAATCATAGAATACTGAACATGTTCTTGGTAAACCCTTATTAGTGGAGCATGCTACCATGATTTTCCCTGAAGAAAGATATTGAGACACAGACTCCTAAAACCCTGTCCTGGATTCCCTGTGGGAAAATGTGTGCATCCCTGCGGACTCCAAAATACAGCCAATAAAACAAACTAACAAGAAACAATGAATTCTGGATCACTTTAATATGATCACAGGTTAAGATAAGGCTTAAATGAAATATGTGACCATCCATGAGATTTTGGGTCCAAATGAGGTACCAGGTCCAAATTGAGATATTTATATTTTCTGATACCTATATATCCCTGGAGTATACATGTGAAATTTCAGTTCGATATCTTAAGCGATTTCTGAGAAATAGGCAATAGTTTATACGTCACTACGTCATGGAATTGTATATAAAGTGTTTGTGACGTCAATGTTAATTTTCTGATATATAACTTGGCGAGCTTATTTCAGGTTGTTCGAAACGAATTGATTACTCTATTGGGTAAGTTCATTTCACTTCGGAAATTCTCGATTAGAACATTTTGGGATCATAACGTGAGCGGATAAATCATCAACATTATTTCTTTAAAAATATAAATGTATTAGATTAAGCATTTTTCCTGGGTTAGAAAATTTTGAAATTAAATTCAGATAATATTATTGCTACAGTATGAAATGTTTGAATGCGGTCTTTTTAATGATAAAAATAGGTATTTATGCGAATCAGAATGTTGATCGTTAGCTCGTTTATAAAAAGGCGATCAGATATGGTTCATGCGCGGATCCAGGAATTTTCTTCAGGTGTGTGTGTGTGTGTGTGTGGGGGGGGGGGGGGGGGGGGTCCAGGTCCAGGTCCATCTGGCATATAAAAAAAGCTCTGACAACGTATTTTTTATTTTATTTTTTTAGTCCTCAACTTATTTTACAGAAGTCCAGTGGTTATTTTCAAAGAAAACTATTATTTGCCAAGGTTCCAGTGGGGATGGAATTTTTTTCCAGGGGGGGGGGGGGGGGGAGGGGGTCAAACTATTTACAGGGGGGTCCAATTGCTTTTTCCCAATAGAAACCAATATAACTTGTGATTTTCCAGGGGGTCAAACCCCTCTGGATCCGCCCATGTGATTCCGCGCATCGTGGTTTAATCAATCTACTCGTTTTTCTCTTTTCTTTTTCAATATAACCTTTTCTAATTCATTTGTAGAAAGAGGAGGGAACGTAGCATCAGCAGCAGTGCTGCCAGAAGTAGTAGTTATAAAATACTAAGGTCAGTTTGCACTCTCAGTGGTGTGTCGCATGCGGTAGTCACCAGGTCGAACCCATCACGCGATATTCAATTCGTAAAAGTCGGGCACCGATAAATTAGTAGTTTAGCCGTGTCTCTTCTGTTCAAAAATTGTGTTAGATCTCTCATACCAATACAGATACATGTTCCCTTAGAGAACCAAAGCAAACTACTGAGTTCTTAACATGCGCAAATGCTGATCAATTTTTTCGCCGATATACCTTCCACCGAAACAGAGTTTTGAATTCTAAAGGCAGTCATAATTGAAACGGCGAGACATCTCGTATAATCGGTGTAATCAAATTCTACATGTACAATGTACTTTCAAGCATGTAACATATTGTGCAGCTTAAAACAAAAGCAGAGAAAAGAGTGGATGAGCTCCCACAAAAAATATCAAGCCAAATGTTTTGTTGAGAGTTCGATATCAAAATGTGACGAAATAATGACCTCCTATCGCTAGATGCATCGGATCGGATGTACCAGTCCCCACCACTTCCCTATCTTCATTTGTCTTTGGCTGTCACTTGCTAATATATCTTTGCAATACAAAAATGTTTAGAACCAGGTCAAGAGCAATGGATACCCAAAGCGCTATTTTCTTATTTCTCAAAGAAAAAGTTTGCAATGGGTACTCATTAGAAGCGGCTTTGTCTAGTGTGAATGCTGTACACTTATATTTGATAGGATTACAAATTACAGTCGCGGAAGTTGTAAACAGTGTAGCCTATGAATTTGCATCTTATATGTCGAGGTACATTTAGATCTACTTGCCAGGAATACATGTGTACATGTACCTATCCGAATAATTTTGGTTGCATATTTATCAGCTATAACCATAATTAACTACAATCAGCTTGCGCCCATGTACACACCGAAGTTACAATTTATTAAACACAGATCAGATCGAAATGGATCCAACTCTAAACTTCGGAATTTATTGACGTAGATCAGATAAGGCGCAGATAAAAATGGCGTGTACCCGGCTTAAGCACTACAGAACATGATTTTACACAACTTGTAAAATGTCAGTACATGCTTCAACCACCACGACCTCTAAGGAATGAACCCAGATTTATTCAATACATTTACCCGTAACAGTCACGCATCAAAGCGTTTTGTGGACATATAGCTACATAGTTGGGCTACAGTAGAAGTGTAGTGTTTGGCTTGAGCCTTGGTCTACATGCTCTGGTTGCGCTTTAGAACAGGCTCGTCTGAGTATTTGCGGTTGGCAAATGCGATAAGTGATAAGCTGGCACAGTTTTCAAATGGCTCTAACACCCTTATGGAACAAAACGGATAGCCCGAAAGTCGAGCCTGAATATACGTTGTTACATTTAAAAAGAAAGAATTTCTAAATTTCGTGCAAAAATGCGCTCATGGCAAAAGCTCGTGACTTCGTCTTACAGCATATAGTAATATGCACATCATTATTAAGCAGTCTTGCATTTGTCACGCTGATACAATACACTTGTTACATGTAGCATACACGGAACAGTCAGCGTATCAGACTAGTAACCCTATTAGCACACACGGAGCAGTCAGCGCCTCAGACTACTAACCCAAATATTGATATTGATGTTTGTGTTCATACATATTTCGCCACTTCGTGCTGTCAGAGTTTAAACAGTGCATTTCCAGAATGTTTGTGAAAATTACCATGGCAATGTTAATTGGTACATTTTTTTAACAAATTTACGGGGATGGAAGTCAAACTTATAAAATAGCATTATACAATAAAATATTAAAATAAATTATAATTTTGGTTCTCAAGTAGGTCCCGTTTAAAGCGAACATACATTTTTAGTAAGATTTCACGATTCCCATTGACGCTAAAGTTAACGTCGCCAAAATACCATTTTGTCGTCGTATTTAAATGGCTACAATACGAAAACAACAGACACCAAGAAGCTACAATAAAATTATATATTGCGTAAATCAATTTTCTTTCATTTGGTACTTTTTTCGCGGTTGTAGCTTCTATTGTTTTGCGACAATAATTTTGCCAAAAAATCTGGAAATACATTGATTTAAACGGCGACGTTGTAAAACGGCGAATAATTATGTCCTGTGACTGTACCTCAAAGTATTACGCTAATTGCATACACTGAAACGAGCAGCGTATGCCACATCACCCATAAGAAGGATGGAACTTTCCACTTGTAGTGTGTCGCCTCAACACAACAGGCAACAAAACCGCTCACGTGCTGTACGACAACATTGGGGACAAAAGGTACTGAAACGGACACACATTTTTGCGCATACAATTTGCGTTCGAAATGGAATTGATTCCGTTGTTTTATAAAATGCACTATAATATCAGGCCTGGTCTTGGTCTGCAGTGTATGATTGTGGTATTTCCTGGTCATACTCGTTTGGGTTTTTTTCTGGTCTTTAATATGCACCGTAGAAACAGAATAAAAATGCACTACGGCCGATACAGAAAGTGTCGGAGAAACGGTGTTTTTTTGTTTTTTAATACATGCTTGTAAATAGTCATTTCATCTGTAATTCCTCCAAATCCATGATTTAAAAAATCGTATGTACATGTATAAATCTTCTAATCCATAATTAAATATTTCTTTGCGAAGAAATGCGCCTCTTGGGCTTCAAACGATGTTAACAAATGACCCTTAGCGACGTACAAATTGCGAAACAAAGTGCAGTTGCATAAATTACGTCACTTTTGCAGCGCGTTTACCCAACGTCCTGTTTTACCGCATTTGGGCACAAAATGTCATGGCGCGTCACATATATGTGTGGTTCCTGTTGCCTACCTACCCTATTTTTTTTACCCCTACCCTAAACATTAAAATGGTCTTTGTGGAGAAAAAATACCTAAAATGGTCACTTTTTTAGATTTTGTCACTATTTTCTTTGTTAAATGTTATAACAAAATTTAATAATTTCCCTACCTACCTACCCTAAATTTTGTTGGTATGCAACAGGAACCACACATATATTTCATTTACGCCTAAGCAAAATATTTGAGTGTAAAATTGCAAATATTTTCTTACCGGTCAGTTTTAACATATGTTTTGGGTGCTAAAAAGAATCGTCTCATTGAGACGGTCATTTGAGTACCCACGACATATGTTTTGGTTGAGAAATAAGAAAATTATTTTTCATTACACACTCTTAACTAAAGGCCTGATGATGCATTTTAAGCTTAATTAACTTGAGAAAAAAGTTAGCATATAATCTATACATGAATATATGGATATGAAAAATATAGATTTTTTTATGAATAGCTGTGAGTAGCTTTTGAACTGAGTGCAAAAGCTACACACAGTTTTTCAAAAAACAAACTTTATTTGCAAATTTACTGGAATTTCACCCTAGATCATCAAATTTGATAGTACTGGTTTGATTTTCCAATCATTTTAAAGGAGGTCCCATTATTTATATAAATTTCAGAACCCTCAGCATAGAGTCTGAGAAGTAAGTGTCATAGGGACTCTTAAAACTCATTATTGATGGCAAACCCTGATGCTATTATACAGGATGGGGAATCACTTGATTTTGTGTTGATACACTGCACGGAGAATTGATTTCTTTTCATAAATAAATAACACTTTCTTTCATTTTAGACAATTATATTCATTGATCTATGTACCATAATCTAGCTCTACAATAAAACCTGTCTAAAATGGCCACTCAAAAATAGACAAACAATGGTCTTAAAGACAAATGGTAGCTTAATGGAGGTTGAAAGTATTGCAGAATGCTCTCTTGGAGCATTCTGCAATACTTTTGACCTGCATTAAGCCATAATCGGTCTTGAAAAACAATTTTTGGTCATTTTTTTAGTGGCTGCTTCAGACAGGTTTTACTGTATTTATATCAAACATGTATCATTTGATACCGATATTGATCTAAAAAGATTTATTTTCTGTCACAAATTTTCCAGGGAGACCATCCCTGCAGTGTACCCTGTATTCAGCACTTCAGATTTTGTGGCAGAGTGTATGTCCAAAGTAGGAATTTTTATGAAATTAGTATGGCATCATTAGAACCGCACGAAAGTGGGCTAGAATGTAGGATATTGATTAATAGATAGGATTAACAGAACAAAGTGAAAAAGCTCCTTACCGTCACAAAACAATAAGAGTTCCATTTTATCCCTTCAGAGTATCATAACAAAAACTATGTGATTCTCCACCCTATTACAACCACACAAGTACCAGCTTAGCAAAAGCATATTTAATGAAATCAAATTTGGTGAAAAAGCTCTCATGTAAATATAAACAATTTGCCATATAGTGACAGGTATTTTAATCTTGATAGACAGATTGAGATGTTTTAAAGGGGCAAAGCTAATGAACATGATCCTTGATATGTATAATTCAAGATAGGTTTCCTTAATTTCAGTAACATATGTTGTTGGTACACTTTGGAATTGCCTCACTGAGGCAATTCCATTGTGCACCTACAACATATGTCAATTCAATAAGTGAGTGTTTTTCATCCTAAACTTTTTTTTTCACAAACTTCCCAACTACACTATTCAGTGTAATTAGCATGTAAAAATGAACAAGGCTTTGTGTAGTTTAGCGTGCACTTGGATGACAATAATAGATAGCCAATTTTATATTATTGACAGCTAATCTGGAATAAAATGCTAAATTGGCAGTTGCCTGGTTGTATAGCCAATATAGTATTTGACCCTGTTTTCTATATTTACCTGGTAAAGTTCTCATGAATCCTGTTTGGCTGCCAAAATACTGCCACAGAATCTCAGGATCACGGTCAGCATTTTCTTTGAAAACTTTATCCAATTTAGCAGACCACTCTAGTCCATTTAAGATTTCAACATCTGGAAGAAGAATAGATTCTAAGTTACAGTTTAACATCATGATTAAATGGGCCTCAACGCGAGAAAACCTATCTTCCAGGGTTTGCTAACAAAGGTGCAGACCAGCCTGCGCATCCCCGCAGACTGATCAGCACCTTTGTTATTTGCTTTTTGAAAACTATCATAACTAGACTTGATATGAGCAATTTGCAATTTTCTTGCTAGTCTCTGTAGCTGAACAGGTTGGTTTGAGTCTGGCTTTGTCAGAAACCCTGAAGACAGGTTTTGTCGCGACGAGGCCCAATTAACTTGGGTTGCCACTTTCTGCGTTGATATTTAAGAAATGAGTAGGCTGTTTTTTTTCCATTGTTGTCATTTTTATTTGTTGTTTTTGTCTTTTTTATCTTGTATTCATCAGGGGTGACAACCTACGTCATAACATTGATCTCGTAAACACGTAGAACGGCGCCATTTTTGTTTTGCAAGGTAAGATTTTCCCTTCGTAAGACTATACAAATCAGTATCTGTGAAAACTAAGCAGTGCATGCGGTGCCTACCATCTCTCTTGAACAGAATATATAATGGTCACGCCCAGAAATGCCCTTGCCTTTGTAATCATTCGCCCACAAATATCGAAGCGAAAGACACGAGGATGATTTTAGCAGAGATGTAGTATACACATTTATAAAAATGACATATTTTACAGCTTATATCACCATTCTTACCAATATTTGGGTGATTGTAGTTACCAGTTCTCTTTGACTATCATTCATAGCCATTATTTGCTGATGGAAAATCAAAGGAACATTCAAAGTGCCAATTTTGATCTCGTAAACACATATTTTGTCATAGATGTCGGATACACTTATGACGGGATCGATGTGACTGCGTAGATGTCGTATACACTTTCAGTCCAAAAGGACGTGCATGTTGAAAGTAAAAAGGGCATGCATGTTGACAACACTGATCTATTTTTGCAAATAGATAAGAGGCTTAGTGAGGTTACGGGTTAGTACCATGAAAAAAGTTTAAGCACTCCAGTAAAAATGGTTTTACTGACCCTTCCAAGGCAGTGCTTCCTTTGTGGATTATTTTTTGCTATTAATGTTTTGTGTTTTCATTGCAGCCTTACGGTCACCAGCTGGGAAGGACTGGCCTCTTGGCTTGCTTGTATGTGAAGTTCTCTTGTGTTTTTGTTAGTTTCCCATGTGGTGTCCTGGGTCAGGTGTGGTGCTTGATTGTATTGATTCCTGATCTCTGCATTCTCACTTACTTAGTTACATCATGGGTGTATGTGTTAGGACTATTTTCTCATTGTAGGTAGTTTAACCAGAGTACATACGTATGTCCAAGCAAATGCCAAGGTATCATACAATATACACGAAAAGGGAGTATATAGACCTATACCAGGACATTTCTTAAACTGACAAGGGGTCATTTCTATGCATTTTAAGGGTATTTTCTTAAAGTCCAGGTACTGAATGGGTGGTATTTTTGGGGGGTGGTAAAATTTCAAATAATTTTTTGGAGTGCTTGAAATTCCTGATATTTTTTGGGGTGAACGATGGATGCTGGGTGTGAGCCTACGTATGAAGAAAAAAATGAGAAGCGCCCCCCCCCCCCCCCCCTCTGGGACTATAAAGCCCGTGAGGATACAATTTGTACGTGTATATACCAATGGATTACTTTTTCCCTACATTTTTAATCAAAATTGATATGAGTCAGACTAGAGAACACAGTACTTGAACAGCGCAGTCATCACCTGTTGGTTGTAGTCAACGAGCGCACAAAATAGTGTACCTGGTGGTTAAAAGGGTAATATTTGTTCATTATTAAGTGTCCTATTGAACTGCAACCATCAAGCGATGACTGCCCTGTTCAAGCAGAGTGACAAACTACAGAGATACCCTGACAGACTGCAGACATCGGAGGCTAGATGGGATATCAGCCGCTACACCTGATTTCTAACAATGTGGCATTTTGACAAATGTAGACTCAGACGAGCCTGTGCAGCCTCTTGTTCAGCATAGAAACTCCAAATGATGTGCAGTTAGTAGCTTAACAGTCATAGAATATTCAAGCGACAAGCAAATGCTCTGATCAGTCTGCACTAATGCGCAGGCTGATCTGAGCCTTTGCTGGTCGCAAATACCACATTTTTGGAAATCTCATGTCGCAGCTCATATGGAGTTAAACCACTCCAAGTGCCAGGTTATGAGGGTGACCTCTTCAGGGGCAGTGTATATTGTATGCACAGGTTCTGTCATCAGCGCCAGGTACTTTGAGGTGGATATCTCCAGCAAACTCAGTTGGAAAGCTCATGTGGACAGAATCACAGCCAAGGCAAACAGGTCATTCAGATTAATGAACTCAGTCCCCTAAAATTCGAGAAATGGCTTATCAATCCCTAGTTCATTCCCAACTGGAGTATGCTTCAGCAGTGTGGGACCTCCATACCAAAGATAGAATCCTTAAAGTTGAAATGGTCCAAAGACATGCAGCCTGGTGGACCTTAAGTGATTATACCAGGAAGACGATCTGTGGCCCGCCTCTGTCTCTTCTATAAATTTGTAAATGGCTGTGTGGCTGTGCTACTTCCCGACTATATGTAGCACACACATAGGATCTCAGGGTATTGCCATTCTATGACATTGCGTCAAATTAATACTAGCAAGGACTACTACAAATACTCCTTTTTCCACTGGCAATGTTCTGGTCGAATGCCCTCCAAACCAATGTTCAGTTGCCCAAAGTCTTTAGATCTTCAAGGCAATTTTAGCCTTTTATCTTTACCCAGACTCACTACAATTCATTCATCTTTTATTCTTTTTTATAACCCTGACGCTCGGTGCCTGCCAAAAAAGTATCTTTACCCAGACTCACTACAATTCATTCATCTTTTATTCTTTTTATAACCCTGACGCTCGGTGCCTGCCAAAAAAGTCGTGAGGGCGTAGGCAGTACCACAAGATAGATAGGCTCTCTACCAAGTGAGTTAAGCATAGAAAAATGAACTTATATTCATGACTGGGACCAGAATATCATTTCTCCGTTTTGTCATTAACGTGCATGTCCGTTTTGACTGAAAGTGTATACGACATCTACGCAGTCTCATCAATCCCGTCATAAGTGTGTCCGACATCTATGCCAAAATAAGTGTTTACGAGATTAAAATTGGCACTTTGAATGTTCCTTTGATTTTCCATCAGCAAATAATGGTTATGAATGATAGTCAAGGAGAACTGGTAACTACAATCACACAAATATTGGTAAGAATGGTGATATAAGCTGTAAAATATGTAATTTTTATAAATGTGTATACTACATCTCTGCTAAAATCATCCTTGTGTCTTCCGCTTCGATATTTGTGGGCGAATGATTACAAAGGCAAGGGCATTTCTGGGCGTGCCCATTATATATTCTGTTCAAAAATGATGGTAGGCACCGCATGCACTGCTTAGTTTTCACAGATACTGATTTGTATAGTTTTACGAAGGGAAAATCTTACCTTGCAAAACAAAAATGGCGCCGTTCTTCGTGTTTACGAGATCAATTATATGACGTAGGTTGTCACCCCTGATTCATTGTAGTATTCATCGAATAGGAAAGGAGCTTGCTTTAAGTGTTTTTGTCTGAATGGATTAACAAACCCTGTTGAGAACTCTGCTCATTGCGCATCTCAACAAGGTTTGCCCTGTCCACCCAATCAGATCAGTCTTCTTTGTACACTACAGATAATGGGGGCCTTTAGCTACCATAAGAGTGCATGAACAATCTTCAGGGACAGAAATGCAATGTTATCTAAAAAAAAACTATTCTGAATCTTAAAATAAATAGAAAACATTCCAAACTTAAATCACATGTATATAACACTGAAAGATGTATTAAGAGTTGGTTAATAGATAAAAAAATTTAAGGAGCAGTGAAATCATTGAAATAAAACTAGAATAAACTGCATATTCTCACAAAGCCAAAAATGGCATATTTTGATGAACAAAGGGCAATGACTCTTGGAGCCATGGGATGATATGGATCATTTTGGAACAAGAGCAAGACATTTTGGTCTAAGTTTTGTAAAGTTTGATTTGAAATTACTTAGTTAGACATCCTACATAAAAATAATGGCAAAATTTCATGAACAAAGGGCAATAACTTCTGAAGGAATATTGGGATATAGACCATATCAAAACTGGGGAAAGACTCTTTGGTACTTAACATTGTGGCCAAGTTTCATAAAAGTTTTGATTAAAATTACTAGACTTAGACTGACACCACCCAAAATGGTGTATTTTCATGAAGCAAAGGTCAATAACTCCTGAAGGCATAGTACAATGTGGACCATTATGAAATATGGTGCTAAACAATGTGACCAAGTTTATAGACTATTCTACAACATAGAGATGTACGTTATTTGTTTCATGTCCGTGTGGACGAACAGACAGACATGTGGAAGGACAGGAGTGGCACTGAATGCTATTGTCATGGTGGGGGCATAAAAAATCATTTGAGTTGATTCTTTACATCCCAGTCAACAATTTTTCAGTCATGTTGGGGCATTTCCTTGGCCAGTACTGAGCAGAGATTAAATATGTCATACTCAAGGACACAACACGGTGCCTTCAGTGAGACTTGAACTAGCAACCCCTCAATCTCAAGTCCAGCACTCTACCAATGTGAATGAATAGAATCTCTTTCAATATGTCACACAGATAAGAGTGCATAATCAAAACTTAATTTTCTTACTTCTCAACCAAAACATACATTCCATTGAGCGCCCAAAACATGTTAAAACTGATGGGTAAGAACATATTCACAATTTTTCACTCAAAAATGTTGTTTATCTAGACCTATCATGCATATATATTTAATACTAAGATATGTCATCAATTGGATAAAATTGAGGTTTACCTTGGTCTTACCCTGGTTTTCTGAAGTATAAAAACGTCTGAGAGACCAAAAAGGGTGATGTTCTTTTCTCATTTTTTTTTTTGGGCACAAAAACATTTGTTGTCAAGTTCTATGGAAATGTCCAAATGAGATGCTGTCAATAAGAACCCATTATTTTTGCAGAGAAAAAGAAAACTAGTACAATGCAGTCCTCTTATAACACTGTGTTTGTGTTCCCTTGGAATGCAGGGCTCACCTGTAGCCATTTGCTACTAAAAAATTAATGTAGAGTGGCTACAAATATGAGTCATTCAATTTGGTTAAAAGTACAGACTAGGTGGTTCAAAAATTACATATTTGCGAAAAGGTGTATTTTGATCAGCTTTTGGATTTTCAAATATTGCTTTAATTATTTCTTCACACTTTATCATTGTGCAATATTTTACTCTTTTGATGCTGGATTTTTTCAATACCATCTGAGTGTCAAACACTTCGGATCCAGATCAGGCCCGACATTTTGTCGGGCCTAGTCTGGGTACAAACTGTTAGCAAAGGTTATCAGCAGACAACAAAAGTTGCCCCTAGTGGGCAAGGAGTTAAATACAAAACAACTTGTTGATACTTTTTTTTGGCTAAAACCTTGGCTAAAGTTTACTTCATTTGGCGCCAACTGTTAATATACAACTGAACCCTTTATACCGAATTACATGATGTTTATTATAACAACTACACATACAAGTAAATTGATCAAAGTAAAGTCACTACATCGTAACGTCGTTGCTATGACGTCATGATGTCACAGTACATTAACATTTGTAACTCCATTACAGAAGATTACTTAACAGTTATATCCCTTTATTAAATGGAAATTAACATTAATTATATTTTGTTCTTTGTTTTGTTTTGTTGGGAAAAATAACATAAATTAAAAATTATTGATTTTATAAAAAATAAATGAATTTAGATAAAAATTATGTATAAGAAAAGTCTGAATGTCAGTTTTAAGTATTAAAGATAAATTTGAAAAGCCTGAATATCAGTCTCTATAACTAGTTCTTGGTTCCCTCTCAGTTTCCCTCTTTTGTCTGTTGCCTATATTTTCGGTTGACCTCTGATTAAACCTGCTGCCTCTTTCCACCTTCTTCTTTCTTGTATTCTATGGCCTCCTTTGTTTTCCTTTTCTATGTTTCCTTTGTTGTTCTTCCTTTGCTGCCTTGACTTTTGTTTCTGTTGCTGTTGTGTTACTGTTATATACAGGTGTCTCTTGCTGTCCTCTTCCATGAATTTACACCGATTGCTCCTGATCATATAATCAGATGTGACATTATCATTAATAGTCTTATTCTGTATTTCCTGTGTTCCTCTTTGTTCCTGTTTTGGATAAATTAATGCGGGCGACTTTGTTGCTAAAACAACCAATCTTTCTTTTCTATTCCTTGATAATTGTTTCTCATTATGCCATTTCCAGTTCCTGTCAGTGTCCTTCCATTCAAA
Organism: Loripinus fragilis; assembly: GCA_964019695.1. Classification (NCBI taxonomy): domain Eukaryota; kingdom Metazoa; phylum Mollusca; class Bivalvia; order Lucinida; family Lucinidae; genus Loripinus; species Loripinus fragilis. Next base: position 10,431,155 of record OZ026520.1, read on the forward strand.
ACCACTTTCTGTCTCTTCCTCTGGTTCACCAATGTACTTTAGTTTAGCTTTACAAGTCTTCTTTGAAATGAATGGTTCTTTAACTCGAAACTTTGATTTGAACACATCTTTAACTTGAAATTTAGGCTTTACACGTTCATCATATTTCTTGGCAAATTCTTGAATGGACTTTTCTTCCTCGGATTTAGTATCTAGATGTACTTCAATACTATCATTGCACTCTCTTTTACTAATATTACACTCTGTGCTACTATTATCATATTCGAAAACAGCCGAGTTATTTCTATCCCCCCTTAATTTAGTTTTGCGGTCCCTAGTGTAACCCTTAGGCAAAACTTCCTCCTTACTGACCTTTGCTCTCTTCATGTTTTCCCAGCTGTCTGGGCATGACGTTAATAAATGTCTGAAAGAACCACAAGAATGACACCTCAGAATTTTACCAGTTGCATCCAATCGATTTCGCTTCCTATTATAAAACGCCTTAGGGCTCATTTTCCAGCCTCCACTACTTTCTCCAATACCTTCTAGATTACAACTCACTTTTGTCTTCTGAAATTGCTTCTTCTGTTCCTTAAAGGTACTTGTCGCGACTAAGACGTCCTCGTTTTTCACCAATTTTCTCAGTTTGAAGTCACTACTTTGATTCTCTGATGATAATTGCTCTCCTATAAATTTCTTTAGTGATGATTTAGTATCCTCATACATACTTTTTCGATTTCCATAGTTCATACCGGTTAAAACTAAAAGTTTCTCTTTGTAATTTATTCTTGCTTTCTGAAGTAATTTAAAAGCCAAAATTTCTGAAGGCAATTTCATACTTTTCTTTTCAATCCTTCTATATTTTGTATCAAAGTTTGCTATAAAATCACAAATTGTCTGCCCCTCCCTCCTTTCATAATTTTCAAAATCCGTAAATTTTTCAAGACTGTCACTGAGATCATCCTTTGCCAAATGTTTATCAAAAAATGTTACCAGTAAGCTAAGCCCATTCTCTTTCTTCAGCTCCTCCAGTGGTAATTGGTCAAACACTTTGTCTCTAATCTGAGTTTCATCGTCTTCTGGAAGAGACAGTGCTACCACTATGGCTTGTTTTCTTAGACTTAAATCTGTTACTTCCTTCCAGGCCAAAAGTTCCTGTTTGTACCTTTCATAACTCTTTGTCTTGTTGAAAGCTGGAGGGTTAATTGTAATTGTCATACTTATTATCCTAAATTTCCACCACTCTTCTAATCTCTGCTTATAAATCTGCCTTTAATATTCTTATTCCTGCAACTTATCCATTACACTGTATAATATTTTCACAAGCTTGAAAGTATTTCATTAAGTCATCAACTGGTTTAAATATGTACATGAAGCAAATTCTACCAATATTCCACCAATATTCCACTAAGTGTCACCAATAATCCAGGTAGTTCCACCAATACCCCAGCAAGTTCCACCAATTTTCCAGCTTGTTCCACCAGTAGTCCAGCAAGTTGATACCAACACCACGACAATACAACCAAACACCAGTTGCAGACGATTTACACCATTAATTCACCAACTCTTTGCACTGTTACATGCTCGCTCCTCTAACCCACGCTGAGAGATCCTTATTTTCGCTCTGCTACCATTGTTAATATACAACTGAACCCTTTATACCGAATTACATGATGTTTATCATAACAACTACACATACAAGTAAATTGATCAAAGTAAAGTCACTACATCGTAACGTCGTTGCTATGACGTCATGATGTCACAGTACATTAACATTTGTAACTCCATTACAGAAGATTACTTAACAGTTATATCCCTTTATTAAATGGAAATTAACACCAACTTCTCCATTTGGCTAAAGTGTTGGCTACAAAAAATTCTAAGCCAGAGCTAGCCCTGACATGGAGATTCTGTTATGTGTGAATCATGTTACATTTTGGAAAATTAACCAAAGGAGTTATAAGAAAATGACCATTTCCCTATAATTCCTTTGTTGAATTCTTTTTTCCTATAATTCCGTTATTAAATTCGATGGTGAAGAAAAATGGGAGCAACAGTTTATAGATATGTCCCTACAGTACCTGCACAGCCAATGTCAATGAATGCAGCTTATCATAAGAAACAGTGATATACGAGTATGGTTCAGAAATAGGGATCTGGACAGTTTCTAAAATATTCCAATATTCCAAAACAGGGCCATAATTTGATACTACATGTGTACTTGGTAGAGGACCACTAGGTTACAGATGCTAGGATGAAATACTACAGCTCTAGGACATGAGATTTCAGACATGAAGATTTTCAAAGTTTTCGTTCATATAAAACTTTTTTTTGCTCAACAAAGTGCAACCATTTGAACAATTATCAAAGAGGGTCATAAAAGGATAAACAAAATTTTCAGCGTACAATTGCAAATATTTTCTTATCCATCAATTTTAACATATGTTTTGGGTGCTCAAAAGAACGGTCTCATTGAGACGGTTCTTTTGAGTACCCATAACATATGCTTTGGTTGAGAAATAAGAAAAATATTTTTTTTGATACGCACTCTTAACTAAAGGACTGAGGATAATTTTTATGCAAAGTTTGGTCATAATCCACCCAATGGTTTAAGAGATTTGTTTGTTTGAAACAATTTATAATGAATGACACACAAGGCACCACACACAGCCAACAATCACAAGAGTTCATCTTTAGCACCTAGTCACAAGTTGTGCTCAGAAGAGCTAAGAAAACCTGCAGACGACAAAAAAGCATGCACATTTTACCCAGCATGCAGAGTTATCCATATACAGCATATATATTTCACATAAGAACATTTGCTCTTGCAATAAATAATTATCCAGTTTTTAGTTGACCTAAGATAATGGAATCCTCAAAAATTACCCAACTGATGCATTGTCTAAATATCTTCAGCTTATGACACCAAGTGCGTAACCGTGGACACTGAAATAGTTACGCACATCAAAGGGAAACTATTGGATCAAGCAGTGATTCTCTTCATTTGCGTCCCTTTTCAAAATGAGAACCTTTGTTAAAGGAAAGAATTCTTTCCTTTAAGAAAGGTTCCCATTTTAATTATGGTTTGACACATTGGATGATCTCCCTTGAATTTTGCTATTTTTATCATGTACGTGCATAAGTACGTAATGGCAGCTACGCCAATGTACACAAAGCAAACTCAAAACATAACAGTGTCGAAACAAGATCACAGAAAAACATTTCATTCTACTCCATGAGCAGACCTCCAGATAAGAGTGTGTGACTAAAACTGATTTTTCTTATTTCTCAACCAAAACATATGTTGTGGGTACTCTAAAGAACCGTCTCAATAAGTCAGTTCTTTTGAGCACACAAAACAAATGTTAAAACTGATGGGTAAGAAAATATTTACAATTTTGTGCTTAAATTTTTTGTTTATCTGACCCATGCTAGAAGGTACATAGTGTCATGTCACCATTGAATCAAAGTATTTCTACATGTACATGCTTCCTCCAAAGCCAACAGGTCTGGATCAACACTGTTTTTAAAACAGGATATAGAATCTTGAAAAGCTTTATGGGCACATTGTGCTAAAAAGGTTGGTTTAAACATATTTTATTTGATCAATCACTTTTACACAAGTACAATATCATAGAAATAGGATCTGACAGTAAGCCGGTTGAATACTGTACAGGCCAAATTGATCATATGGTAACTGATCTGGGTCAGAGAACCATTTAATCGATGATCTAGTGCTTCTAAATTTGAGCTGTGTAAAGGAAATAAAATAAAGCAGATTGAGAATTACTACAGAGTCTAAGAGATACTACATATAAACTCAGTGATACAGATATTTTAAGTTCTTAAATTGTAACTTTAGATAAGAAGTATAGAAAATATCTGTGTCTGTTTTTTAGCTTAGATTTTATTAACAAACAAATCAATTAAGCTCATACTACTGTTAACTCAAAGTGAAAACATTGCTATTGTGGATATAGGACTTAACAGGAGTCAACCATTTGTATCCTCTAATAAGGACAAAGACCACTTCCATAGGCCAAGATTAACACATTTTAAGAGCTTAAAATTGTGACTGTTTTCTTATCCATCAATTTTAACATTTGTTTTGAGTTCTCAAAAGAGCTGTCTCATTGAGACAGCTCGGTTCTTTCAAGCACCCACACAGGGATTTTTTTTGCAATTTTGGGAAGGAGTTCTAGGGCCTTTCAGATTGGGAAAATTAGCATAGCAAACTCCTAAATTGGAAAAAATTTTAACAAACTACAAAACTGTTATTATATCATACCAGATTCATAGATACAAATAAGCTGCAGTAATTACTGAATATGTAATTGATAATCATATTCACAATCTAAATTGTTTAAAAAATTCTTTCATATCCAAGTTGATAAAAAAACAATTCATATACACCCTTAGCCTGGCGCGTTGCATTTGCGCACTTTTTACAATTAGTGATGATATCTTTTGCGCACAATTTGCGATTTCATTTGCGCACTATTTTCACACCCCGAATCAGGGGCAATTAGTGATTAGTGGTCATGAAACGATGACTTGTACAGGTAACCATACACGTGAGATGTGTATTTAGTGATTTTTTTTCTTTTCTTTCTTAACATGAATCATGAAATGTACTCACAAACAATGCATTTTTGAGCTTACACCTGTTTTGTAGTCACATCTATATTTCTTTTAAACACGAACCATGGATTTTAAATTGTCAGAAACAAATGGAGGGAATAAATATATAATTTTGATGAACATATGTGAAACTAAGAAACCTTGACTATCAGAGTCCAAGGAAGAAACACTTAACTACTTAATGAACCAGTACGGTAAATTTCAAAACGAAGAAATCTCTAGGTTGGGCTTTATCAAAATGGTTACCTACAGATTCAATGCTAAAACAGACATAAACCCGACTAAACTTTTAACTTCTATATGTGTAAACTTACATATTGTGCTTTTAACTGACCAAAATTTTATTTAATTTTATTTAATATCCTACCCGCCTTTCAACCAACCTGTAACGACTTTCAACTACCTTAATTACTCATAATTAAGTTTTAATGAGGTGTGATAAAGGTGCGCAAATGATATGCAGATTCGTGCACAAATGAAGGAATCAAAGTGCGCAAAAGATATACTGAAGTGCACAAATGAAAAGCGCCGCCTTAGCCTTGCACTACATTCATAATACTTTCTGTGGCCCTACTTAGGGTTAATTTTGGTGCAAAGGAGGAGTTAATATTATGGTTGTTTGTGGTATTTTTTAAAACAGAAAACCTGTATAAAGGGTGACTGACAGTAGGCAGAAGTGAGTTATTCTAAGGGAGAAGTGACAGTCAGATAGGGAGATGTTATAATGCACAATTACAGCATTTTTGGACAATTAAAAACAAATTTAGCTAAAGAAGAATTCAATTGAAATGGTAGTAGCTTAAGTGTGTGGTGACTGAATGAAAATTCTAAAAAAAATATTCAAAATTGGGAAAAAGTCACCTGAATTCCATTGGTAATGGGACCGACCTTTGGCCCCTGATAACACAAAAAAATCCCTACCACATCATATGTTTTGCATTAGAAGTAAGAAAACTAATTTTTAATTAGACACTCTAATCTAGAGACCTGTATTTCACACTGTAGTACACAAGCAACACAATACAAACAAGCTCTAACTATTGTGCTACTATTTACCCCTTGGTACTTTTGGTGTGTATGACCATTCCGGAACAAGTTTGACTACCAATAAAAAATAAGAACAATTAATGATGTCATTTTATAACACTGTGCCTTGGGTCCTTGGATTTACTGACATGTTTTTCAAGTCAGCTGAGTATCTAGGAAATATCTTTTAGTGAAATTCATATCTTTTTTAGCGAAATGTGTTTTACCCAAGGTCAGAGAGCAGTGGCTCAGTTGGTAGAGCGTTAGACTTGGGATCAAGGGTTGGCTAGTTCCAGACTCACCCCCCGGCGGAGTCATTGAGTTGTGTCCTTGAGCAAGACATGTTATCCGCTGCTTCGTTCTAGTTCAATGCAGGAAGACATGAAATCATCACATGACTGAAAAGTTGTTCGCTGGGACGTAAAGCATTACAACAAACAAACAAAAACGAACCAGTAATAGTACAGATTTTAATCAGTTACTTTTCCAGAAAGGCCATGACAGTATCGAGCCCCCTACCTGCCCCCTTCCCCATTCACACTTTTTTTCCAGTCTAATTTAAGACAGCTGAACTTTGCTTGAGAAGATAACAGCCTGTTAATTATAGCAACACAGAGTTCCAACCAATCAGGCTAATCGTTATATAAAATGTGGTTCATACTATAAATTGTATACTATTGTTGTCTTCAGTTTTGTGTAAATGATGGGGTGAATTCAAGCACAATAATTTTAGCTATACTGTAAATGTTCTAAAATTTCAAATGCTAGCTGCTTGCCAAAAAGACCAAGACAAACAGCGCAGACCCATGTCCAGAATAAACTGATTCTTAAGAAGCAGTCTGATCTGGGTCTGCTCTGCTTGCTATTCTAACCAGCATTTTGTGAGCCCTAAAACCAACACTTTATTTGTCAGAGAAAATTGTTCGAAATTTTAGAACATTTACGGCAGTTGAAATTGTTAAAAAGTAGATTTCTGTATATATCAAAATAGTACATGTGTGTAAATAAACTCTTACAATTGAACAATTCCATTTGATTTGATGCTTTACATCCAAGTCAACAACTTTCAGTCATGGCGGGACCCTTTCATGGGTTGAACCAGAACCAAATCCTAGGGATAAACTGTCTTGCTAACAGACACAACACAGAAGCTCAGGTGAGTCTCAAACCAGGCCTCGAGGTTATAAAACCTGAGTACAGTCTCAGACTCAAAATAAAGCGCAATGATTGGCTGCTTGCGGACACGTGTCCGCAAGCAGCCAATCATTGCGCTGTATTTTGAGTCTGAGAATGAACTCAAGTTTTATAACCTCGAAACCAGGGACACCTCAATTCCAATACAAACTCTCTACCACTGGGCCACTGCCACCTTTGTCAAATAAATCTTAAAGACGTAATAAGCAGACATTTTCAGGGCAAAAAATAGTGGCAGGACAAGGGGTTAAATGGGCCTCGAGGCAAGAAAACCCGTCTTCGGAGTTTGTAAACAACAAAGGCGCAGACCAACCTGCGCATCCACACAGACTGATCAGCTCCTTTGTTATTCGTTTTTTTTGTTGAAAGTATCATATCTAAACTTGCTGCAAGCGAAATTTCAATTTTCCAGCTAGCCTCTTGACTAAGGAGTCTTGCTTTGTCTGAAAACCTGTAGACAGGTTTTGTTGTGTCGAGGCCCAAATGATTTACAATATGATGATAGCCAAAGAAAATTATCAGTATGTTATTGTAATATTTCTCTGCTTCCTTGTGGTGGAACCATCATAGTGCAGTGGATAAACCACTGGCCTTGTACCGTCAGTCTGTGGGGTCCTGAGTTTGATTCCCTGCTCCTCCATGCTGTCTGATGTAGGGGTGACTATTGTGGCCAAAAATTACTATTGCGATAGTATTGACATTGCAGGAAGTACCATTGCGATACTATTACTATTGTGGACTACCATTGCAATACTATTGTGATACTATTGTCTGAAACATTTATGCTTGTTTGAAGGAGAAAATTAAGAATATGGTAGAACTTTTCTGCACGTACGGGCACCAATTTTTGTATGGAAAGGAGAGAAAAATTTCACAATATTGTCAAAGTCCACTTATTTTGCTGAAATGCATGAGAGGCAACAACATATACATCCTATTTCCATTTAACATTCTTTTTGTGTCTAACCAAACAATTTTATAGAGAAAATCCCTATGTCTAAAAACTATTGAAACTATTGCGATATTGAAAAGACTATTGCCGATACTATTGACATTGCCACTTTCCTACAATTGCAGTAATATTGACTAGGTTACTATTGCGATATATCGATAGTCCAATGTATTGTTACATCCCTAGTCTGATGAGGTTCTAAGCCATTCCCCCCTCTCCATATGACCTTAGCTGTTGGTGGGATGTTAAACACAAACATGCTTCATTGTTTAGGCAGTCATAAATTGGATAACACATTGTTTTGGAACTAAGGTTTTTCCCAGTTTAATCCAGTATCTTAACTCTGAATCATGACTTGGTAATCCTATACCTGTTTCATCAACATAATCATCATCTTCTTCAGTACTGTAAATTCGGAAATTTTCGCGAGAATTTTATTTTCGCGAATAGCGTCAAAAGACATATTTGCGACGTAAAATATTCGCGACTAGAGCATCACTTTACTAGATCGGTAAACGATAGAGCGATCACGCCAATTTGCGAGGGTTTGATTTTCACGAAACTTCGCATATGCGAAGTTTCGCGAAAATTATACTCTCGCGAAAATTTCCGAATTTACAATAATTGCCTCCCTCAGTACTTGAGTATTCTCGCAATGTGGACTCTCACATAGTCCCACAAACAAAATTACATGTGTTCTCTCCCACAACTAATCAAGGTTTACCTTGGTTAGTTGATTTAACTATTTGCATGCTGAGTAATTTTTCATGCCTTTTGTTATCTGAATTTGTTTCCAAATCATCTTTTTCGAATAATTCTTTCAGGAATACCATCAGAGTTTCAAACAGTTTGGATCTAAATCAGGCCCAACATTTTGTCGGGCCTGATCTGCGTCCAAACTGTTTTCAAAGGTTATCAGCAGACGACACTAGTAAATAAAGAGTTATAGTAGGTGTGGTTTTCAGAAAGGTGAATTCATTCCTTAACACTATGTATACGGGAAACCCCTAAACGGGAACTTTTACAAACAGTGAAGACACAGGTGAAATGCCTCATAATGGGGCATTTCATCAGGGTCTACACTGTTTGTAAAAGTAAAAAAGATCTACAGACAAGAGCACAATTTTTTTTTTGAAAATTATGACCTGACATCCCTAGATATATACATGTACTGTCCCAAATTTATTGTATCAAACCAGAAGGAAAAATCCATTATGTACAAAGGGTTTAAGCGGGCTACTAGTAACCAACATATTGACTGACCCACTCACAAACTTACCTCCATCATAAATTTCCACCGGTATATGAACACTTGAAATATTATGAATAATTGGTTGACCAAATCTCTCACTTTTCTTAAATCGGGTATCATTTTCCAACAGCAGCTTTGTGTTTATATAGTTCACATCATCCTTCTGTAAAAAGAAATAAAAGAAAATATTTACACTATCGAAGCAATCCTTTAATGAATCTTCAGATTTTCGCAACCGTTCATAGCCTCATGAATTACACAATTTTGATTGACCACTGCCAATTTCACTTGCCTGTGCAATACCCTTCTAACATCGAACTCATTCGCTAGATGTGATACTGGTGTTGTGATTGACAGCGAGCCACATCTGAGTCACAAGTGCTAAACAAACCTCTTGTTTGCACCATTGGCTGTCCGTGTTCAAGCTGGCTGTTCCGCTTTTCCATTTTACACACTGACTAAACCCTTAATGTGATTATATTTTAAATACAAAACTGTTTTAATTCCTAAATTAAAAAGAATTTTTAGATTTTAGATATATTTATAATAAAATGTAAATAAGCAATAAATAAATTTTTGGAATGTTCGTGGAATCATGAATAGAGCAAGAGATCCGAAGTATTCATGATTCCATGAACGTTCCAAAAATTTAATTCATTCCTTAATTAAATAGGAATTATTTGGAGCTAAAGTAATGGCTTTGGTTATCATTTGCAAGTTATTCTTCTCTTAATTTCTTGCAATTTGATATGCATCAAGATAACTTTCTGACTAATATGATTTTGGACCTAGCAGGGTCAGTGATTTGTGTATGGGCTTATTTTTTTTTATTTTTTGCTTTGTGTCAGATGATCTACTACAGTTTGATAACTTTATCTTAAAGTTGATATTTGCAAACAAAAGCATATGCTGTGGGTACTCAATGGGAGTGTCTCATCAAATGCAAGGGCAACCAGCACCTTTCGAGAAGGCTGCCATGCAGCCATATTTGTAGACAGATATGAACCAAAATCACGGGTGCAAAACTTGACCACTAGGAGAACATTTAAGGTGTCCAAGTTCAGCATCCAAAAAAATACAAGAAAACATATATCAAAACAAACAAAATAGGAGGTGCATATCTTCAATATGTCAGGATTGAGTATGTAAGGTTTGAATAAAAAGGAATGAAAACTGTTTGAGTTACAGATTACATAATATACGCACCCAAAAGGTGGTGTAGAGGTAATAATGTCTAAGTTCAACAATCCTAAAAATATAATAAAATATCGATCAAATGTGCATAAAATAGAAGGTGCACATTTTCAATGTGTGAACAATCATTATGCAAAGTTTGAATATAAAGGAATGAAAACTGTTAGAGTTACAGATTACACAAACTAGACACTCCCTATGCATTCCGGATGTAAAAAATGTCTAAGTTCAAAATCCCTCAAAAATGAGAAAATATTGATCAAATGTGCACATCTTCAATGTGTGAACAATCATTATGCAAAGTTTGAATATAAAGGAACGAAAACTGTTTGAATTACAGATAACACAAACCAGACACCATCTAAGCATTTTGGACAGAAAAATGTCTAAGGCCCCATTCACATGCACAAAATTTACACCTCAAAGTATTTTGCTTCATGGAGCAAACATACACATGTAAGTAAATGTATATTTAATCTGCGTTCACATGCTAATAGTGTCCACATAAGTATTTTAAAAGGTACACGCACTTGTTGTACAGCAGACATGTACAGACCGTTGATGACAGCTGCCATGTTATTTGTGCACTGGTCTTGCACTTAGGTTGTCTCATGCGAAAGAGCAATCTCATGAGTGGTGGACGGATGTTGTTAAAGTAGCATTTACTTATGATCAATGGTACAGAATAAAGGAAATTGTATTAAAGAACTAAAATTTATGAACTGTTCTGAACCTATGTTTGTTCTAAAATTCTTGTCAAACACATTTTTATTATTTGTTATTACACTGAAAGTGTTCTTGAAATAGTCTAGAACATTTTACAACAATTCAAGAACCAGTAGGTTCTACACATGTTCGAATAATGTTCTAGTACATTTTGAGAACTTTTCAAGTACACAATTTTTAAAACGTGATTCAAATTAAGTTCTAGAGCATTTTTCTCACTATTTTAGAACTAGTGAATTCTATGAATTGGCTCAAAAATTTCAAGAACATTTTGGAGTTTGTCAAGGGCAAAATAAATTTACATTTACTCTTCAAATTATGTTTTAGAACTTATTTAGTACTTTATTAAGTTCTGCAAATGTTCAAAAGTTATTCAGGAATTTGTTTAGAACATATCAAGAACAAGCATATCATAACCAGATGGATGATCGGAAAACATGGCTACCAGAATTGGAGGGATTATGAAGGCTCATCAAAAATATTTATACGGCATTACTATATGGCAAATATGATAGTATTATTGTCCAAGACAGTGAGTGGATTTGAAGCACAGTTTCTAAATTTTAAAGGGTTGCTGTTTTTTTTTTTTTTTTTTTTTTTTGTGTTTTTTCGAGAAAATGTAAGACAATAATTTGAAATCGGTGTGGTAACTTGTTGGCAATAACTGACAGCATTCACGCAAACTAGGGCCTCTGTTTTGGTTTCTTCAATAGTAATGCTACTTCAGTTTATATGAACATGGAAGACACTTTGGGATTACTTTTTTGGGGTTGAATGCCATGTCAACAGTATTTCAGATATAAAAAGGTGACATATCATAGAATTGTACTACCTGTGTGATCACTGGGGCTAGGGAAAATGTGTGGTATGAGAGGTGTTCTACAATTGTTCCAGAAAAGTCCATTTTTATAAATGTTGTAGAACAAACCACTAGAACATTTCTGGAATTGTTCTGAAACTGTTATAAAATATTCTAGTATAATTCAGGGGCATTTATAGAGCATTATATGGGACATATTTTGGAGAGGTGTTCCACAGTTGTTCGAGAAAATTTAAAGGTCTGTTCTTTAATAGTTCTTACAAACCATTTAAACATTTCTGGAAATATTCTAAAAACATTCTAAAATGTTCTAGAATAATTCAGGAACATTTATAGAACGTTATATGGGACATTTTTTTATAAGAGGTATTCTACAATAGTTCCAGAAAGTTCTTAAGGTTTGTTCTAGAACTATTTTAGGACAATTCTTTAGATTTTTTCTGGAATTGTTCCAGAAGAGTTCTAAAGGTATAATCTAGAACTTTTCTAGTTCTAGATTTTTTCTAGAACAAATCTTTTAGACCTTCACTAAAACAATTGTTGAACAAAATAGTGTTCCATATAAGGTTCTACAACCGTCCCATAATCGTTCAAGAACATATCTAGAACAGTTTCAGAGAAGTTCTTGAGCGCTGTTCTATAAAATTTTAGAGCTATTCTAGAATAGTTCAAGACCATTTTACAGGGGCGCCGAAATATTCAAGAAACATCAATTTGCTTACATATGTAAATCTGAGGTCTGTTCACATGACATACTTTGCTCATGGAGTATAATTACTTATAAGTAAATATACTTTTGCATGACCTCCAGAGGTGGTGCAAATATACTTTTACTTACCCCAGTTTACTCCAGGAGTATTTATACTCACGTGAGTAAGTGCGTTCACATGCACCGTAAGTAAATTTGCTTACATAAGTAACTTTACTTACGTAAGTAAATGTGTGCATGTGAACGGGGCCTAAGTTCAATACCCCACAAAAATGAGTAAATTTTCATGAAATGTGCACAAAATAGAAGGTGCACATCTTCAACATGTGAACAATTATATACAAAATTGGAATATAAAGGAATTTTGAGTTATAGATTACACAAACTTGGCACCCCAAAAGTGATGCGAACGGACGGACAGAGAGGACCCACTACTAGACCTGCTTTCGCAAAAGCAACACAGGTAAAAATCTGACTAGCTGATTCAGAGGAAATGCGATAGCAAGTAAAAACAAAGGCTGCCTGCAGTCATATTTGTTGACCAATTGTTACCAAAACCGCAGGTGCCCATCAAGACCACTAGGGGAGCCTAAACTAGCTTAAGAAAAATCCATCCAGGGGTCTGTAAGGAGACGGTTAACTGATGGACTAATGGATGGTGAAGTCATTGAAGTCTCCACTTGAGGTTGGAGAAACCCGAGTGTCGGTTGCGATAAAAAGCAATGTCACACTGAGTCACTATTAAATCACTGTATACGGGAAACCCAGAAACGGGAACTTTTACACACTGTGAAGACCCAGATGAAATGCTGCATATTGTGGCATTTCATCAGGGTCTACACTGTTTGTTAAGGTAAAAAAGATCTTCACACAAAATTTACAGTTTTTTTTAATTATAACCTGACACCCCTAGATATGTACAATGGACTATCCCAAGTGAATTGTTACAAACCAGAAGGAAGAATCCATTAGTATACAAAGGGTTAACACCTTAAATTTAGGTTCAAAAACCAATGTTTTAACCAGGAAATGCATCAGCTGTTATTAACCCACATGCGCTGTTAGAAAACAGCCTGTCACATCTGATATTTATAGTCATTTAGGACCTGAGTTTTATCTGTTTACCTTTTACTCCATAACGATGCCTTTTGACACCTTGGAAAAATTATGTATAAATTTGAATATATTATTATGGAAAATGGAGCATTTGCTCTTTAGGAGCAAATGCTCCATTTTCATTAATATTTTCAAAAGTATTCAATACTTATTTAAAATTTTTCTTGAATTTTTTCAATGTTGTCTAAAAATAGAAAATGATATCACGATCTAAAAATAGCCTATGGAGTAAAGGGTACATTGCTCTTATGTGTGATTTGGCCCTGAAAGACAGATGTCAATGAAAATGTCCTACCAAATCTTGACTGTCAAACAGTGACAAAACCGAGTGGCATAGTTTTTTGCAAGATTTGGTGAATATAATGTGTTGCGTTTATGTAATGAATGTGATTAAACATTAATTTTCAATGCATTAACCAGTCAGGCACTGGAAGGAAAGCCGTAGAATAGGTTTGGATGTAAATTCCCTCCAATCTAACAGTCTCTCAATTTTAGCTATATTTCTAGAACTAGAAACATTTCTTCTCATTAATAAGCCAAAGCTTCCATTTGTGATTGCCTGGATTTCCATCCAGATTAACTTATAGTAACACACATATGTAATCAATTGAAAGTAATATGCACAACCCACATTGAACGTTAGCTAATTAGAATTGATCTCTATGTATTTAAACTGAAAGCATTGTTCAGGTAGCCGAAACTGAGTGCTTCAACATAGCTGTTCAGAAATAAGTTCCGTACGAAAGCAGGTTCTAATACATTTTAACATTATCGAGACACTAGTATGAAAAACAGTGACTAGGCTTTGCTACAAAAAATTTTCTTGGCAAAGCCGTATCACCGTTTTGCATACTGTGTCTCAGATTGGATGTCAAATTTGCCATGAAAAGGATATCTTAGATGGGTTTTCCATCCAAAACTTGTCGTTAAAATGGACGGTAAGACACTCCAATTTTAAGTGAAAAACTAATTGGAAGGAAAATCCATCCATATTGAAATTGTTAAGTTGGAAGACTTTTCCTTCCAAAAAGACATACTTTTGGCTCGGAAGGTTTTCCTTCCAGTGCCGTACTGTTAACATTTGCCAGACCTCTCAGAAGCTATTAAAAACTCAAGGCTTCATGAAAAGTTTTTGACATCTCTCTCTCTCTGAACCTGGCAAACTTTAAGGCATGAAAACCCATGTTTGATCCCTATAATAATACACACTCATTTTAGAAGACACCAGGCCTCCAGATAAGAGTGTGCAATCGAAAATAGAAAGCTATTTACCAGACCATATGTTGTGGGAACTCAAAACACCCAAACGTATGTTTAGACTAATGATATGTTTAGACTAATCTAAAAAAAGTTGCTTAAATCAATATCTATATCAATTCTATATCACTGACTTACCACTATCTTGGGTTTCCATACATGGCTAGCAGCCGCTTTCTCTGCTTCTGTAACTGATCTCTGTAAAATAATAAGACAATCGCCTGATTAAGACAATGGTCTGATAAAGACTGTGGCCTGATTTTACCATGCCTAGGCCTTTTGACAAGGATGCGCAATTAAGGATTAATTTTCTTTAAGTAAAATAATAACAAGACTGTGGCCTGATTAAGACTTTGGCCTGATTAAGACTATGGCCTGATTAAGACTTTAGCCTGATTAAGACTATGGCCTGATTAAGACTATGGCCTGATTAAGACTATGGTCTGATAAAGACTATGGCCTGATTTTACCTCTCAAGTCATGCCTAGGCCTTTAGACAAGCATGCGTAATTAAAGATTAATTTTCTTTAAGTAAAATAATAACAAGACAACTATGGCCAGATTTTACCTCTCAAGTCAGGCCTAGGCCTTTAGACAAGCATGCGTAATTAAAGATTAATTTTCTTTAAGTAAAATAATAACGAGACTATGGTCTGATAAAGACTATGGCCGGATTTTACCTCACAAGTCATGCCTAGGCCTTTAGACAAGGATGTGTAGATAAGGATCAATTTCTTTAAGTAAATTAATAACAAGACAACTACGGCCAGATTTTACCTCTCAAGTCATGCCTAGGCCTTTAGACAAGGATGCGTAATTAAAGATTAATTTTCTTAAAGTAAAATAATAACAAGACTATGGCCTGATTTTACCTCTCAAGTCATGGCTAGGTCTTTAGATAAGTATGCTTCATTAAGGATTAATTTTCTTTTTAAAGTAAAATAATAACAAGACTATGGCCTGATTAAGACTTTGGCCTATTTAACATAATATTTTTAAGACAATGGCCTGATTAAGACTGTGGCCTGATTTTACCTCTCAAGTCATGCCTAGGCCTCTAGACAAGGATGCAAATTAAGGATTAATTTTCTTTAAGTAAAATAATAACAAGACTATGACCTGATTAAGACTTTGGCCTATTTAACATATATTTAAGACTATTGCCTGATTTTACCTCTCAAGACATGCCTAGGCCTTAAGACAGGATGCATAATTAAAGATTAATTTTCTAAAAATATGTAAAATAAAAACAAGACTATGACTAGAAAGAATGCGCAGTCGATGGGGCGCCATCGCAAATCCCCAGGCTAAAGTTTTTGACCCCCCCAGCACCCCAAGTCCCACCCCTGGGGCATGACCACAGCAACAGAATAAAAATTCAGTTCAATATAATTTCTTTTATTTGTGAGAACAGCACAAAGTTTGGTATAAAAATCTTTGAAACTGACATGGTAACTGAAATTTAATTATATTAGACCTTTTGACCTCACCCCAAGGTCACCAGTTTGACCCTGGGATGAAAATTTTACTTGCATTCTGTTCTGCTCGTCATCCCCATCAATTTGATATGCCACATGACCATGTTTGAAAAAAAATTTTTTTTTGATCCCCTGGCATAGCTCCAGATAAGGATTGGGGGCAATTGGGTATTTACCCACCTCTTTTTGACTTAATTGGGTATTTCAAATTTTAAATTGGGTATTTTAAGTTTTTGCATTGGGTATCCATCTGAAAGCAAATAAGCAATGAAACCGGACCTTGTTTCTCCTGATTTTTTGTTTACTTTCGGTTTCACTTTCGGAAAGCACACTGGCAATATTAGCATATCTGAGATCGCTATTTCCAACTTACTTCGAAAATCCAACGTATCTATCAAGTCATCTTTAATTCTTCTAACCACCAACGCGGTATTAGAGTTAGTTACGATATGATATCATTCAATTTCTCTTGGGCTTCTTCGCCCACGTTCCGCCATTGTTATTGTAAAGCGAGACGAATGTCGTAATCGTGTAAATATTGGGTATAGCTAAACAACGATAAGAATGTTCCTGGACTGGTTTACAATTTAATAAACTAGATTCAGCGCTACGTCGTGTATAAATTTGTACCCAACAACAGCTTGTGATGCGAAAAACGACAATCGCAAACAGAATACAATAGCGTCATACGCTACGAAAAAGTTCGGAATTGGGTATCAAGGATTTTTATTGCGTTTTTGTACGCACAGAAATTAATTTAATTGCGTTTTCAGGTCCACGAAATTGCGTAAATACGCAATACGCAGCCTTATCTGGAGCTATGCCCTGGGCACCCCCAGCCCCCCTAAGTCTGACCCCTGGGGCATGACCCAGGCAACAGAATGACAATCCTGTCTGATATGTTTTGTATCTTTTATTCGGGAGAACACACACAAAGTTTGGTATAAAAATCTTTGAAACTGACATGGTAACTGAAAGTTTGACCCTAGGATAAAAATTTTACTTGCATTCTGTTCTGCTCGTCATCCCCGTCGATTTGATATGCCACATGACCATGTTTGAAAAAAAAATTTTTTGACCCCCTGGGCACCCCAGTGCCCTTAAGTCCGACCCCTGGGGCATGACCCAGGCGACAGAATGAAAATCCCGTCTGATATGTTTTGTATCTTTCATTTGTAAGAATACACACAAAGTTTGGTAAATCTTTGAAATTGACTTTGTAATTGAAATTAAATGATATTTGACCTTTTGACCCCTCCCCAGGGCCCCAGGGGGCGGGGCCAAAATAAATTGCTGTTGCACGCCCCATTCATGTGAGTAACTCACATACCAAATTTGGTTGAATTTCGTCCAATGGTTTAGGAGGAGATAGCATAACGGACAGACTGACGGACGGACGGAGGCAATTGCAATATCCCCTTCGCTGTTTTAAAAAAGCGTGGGGATAATAATGTATGGCCAGATTAAGACTATGGCCCATTTTAGACTATGGACTGATTTTACCTTTCGAGTCATGCCTAGGCCTTTCAAAGGATAAAATGTGCAATCAAAGATTAATCTTCTTATTTCTCAGCCAAAACATATGTTGTGGGTATGCAAAAGAACCGTCTCAATGAATAAACAAATGTTTTAACTGATGGATAAGAAAATAATTACAATTTTATGCTTAAAATTGTGTTTATCTTGATCAATGCATTTTATAAACAAGGGAAAAAAATGAGTATATAAAAATCTATCATGAGTGGGAGGATGGGATAGAAAAATCAGTCCCGAGGATCACCAATTGGCATCATGAGGCTTGCCGAGTAAAAACAGTGATCGCGAGGGACGGATTTTATATCCCATCCTCACATGAATAGTGGATTCTTTTTCTTGCTCACCACAAAGTACCGCATTTTGTATTGAAAAAAAAATGAAAAAGGCTGCCAGAAATTCCTGAATTGGTTGAGATGTGACAAGGTGACGTCATTTTAACATTACAATGACGTCACAGATCGATGTGCGGTTAGTGTGCGGGCGAGGCGCTGCTTTAATGTTTTCATTTACATTTTTATGCAAATTTTCATGCATCTGTAACTGATATTTTTGTTCGGATTTTCGTGAATTTTTCACCAAAATGTAGAACCAAGAAATTGGGAATGATGTTTTTGCTCTTTTTTAAACTGGGAAGGGGCCGACATTCGGGGCCGAATATCCGAATCAGGCCTAAAAAAATCCCTGCATGCTCAAAATATTTGCTTATCTTGACTCATGTTCTATTCACCAACATGTTTAAGACAACTTACATTTAGAGCTTCCATCTTGCTCTCCAACATTTTCCCTAGTTCAGCAGCCATTTCTCTAACCACTTTCATCGGTTCCAATTTTTCAAACTCTAGTGACATAGCATTGAGATCCTGATAGTTGTCTTTTCTATTATTGTATGCCTACAAAACAGTAAATATACAGTAAAACCAGGACATTAGTTAAGAGTGTGTAACCAAATTTTTAATTTTCTTATTTCTCAACCAAAACATATGTTGTGGTTACTCAAAAGAACTGTCTCAATGAGACAGTTCTTTTGAGCACCCAAAACATATGTTAAAATTGATGAGTATGAAAATAATTACAATTTACGCTGAAATTTTTTGCATATCTAAACCTGTGGTAAAACCTCAAACATTTGAACTCTTGATCGACGCGGAGCGGAGGTCAATACTGCTTACTGTTCAATAACACTCCATGTCTACCGAAACATAAGTCAACAATTGTTTTATTATAAAATAATAAATATATGTTATACATTTCCTGTCATTTTATATCGTTAAAACCATTGACGTTACGAATGGATCATGAGAAATTACTTGACGTTCTGACGTCATTTCCCATAAGCCATGCAATATTACCTCGACATGTCGTGCCGTGTGCTTTGCAATGTCATGTCCGGCAAACCATGCAAAATGTAGTTATATTGACTCGAGTGGATATGCATCTGGGCCAATCAGAATATGTTTATTTATAGACTATATAATAAACTTTAATGTCTACCTCCTTATAATGCAAACTAATGATAATTCGAATAAAATCTACTTAATCTAGTCCCAAAGTCCCAACATAACTGAAAAATTGTTGATAGGGACGTAAATGATCATCACAAATAAACATATTGGGTTAATTTCTTGTCTTCCTGAGTTGAATCGGTACTAAGCATCAGCTAGGCGTCTTGCTCAAGGACACAACACTGTGAATTGGACTCCTTAGATAAAGACCCAGGCCAAAAGTTAAGCCCCTAGCCCTGAATGTGTATGCATTATTGAATTTACAAGTTTGGTAAAAGAGATAAAATGCAAGTCTTGCTGAGCTATTTTATCAATTTTTCACAAGAAGTTTAGTATGATAGATTCTATTTATCATACCAATGATACCACAGTTACACTTACTTTGAAATCACATTTGTGTTAGATCACTCCCAAATGTGATGTCCTATGATGAATGTAGATGCAAAAATACATGTCTGTTTGTTTTGATGCTTTACGTCCCAGTCCAATATTTTCACATATGTCGGGACATTTTCCTGTCTTCCTGGGTTGGATAAGTACTAAGCAGCAGCTTTAGTGTCTTGCTCAAGGAAACAAGAGAGTGACTCCAACAGTCGTGAACGCATTCAATGCATGTCTGAAGTATGACATAGCCCTTCACTCCACACAAGCGCCTTTGGACGCATTTGAAATGTAAAATTTTTGAAAATATTATGAAAAACGGAACATGCCTTTGGACTTCTGTAGAAACGAGTAAACTTGCTTGCTAAATCGAGACAGTTTTCAGAAATTTGAGATAACAGAGACGTGTTATCCAGCCATCTATACCGGGCCTATAAAGGATGGAAACTAATCTATTTTAACGTGTATGTATGAAGCAATTGTAGCTATTATCCTTTCCAGAGAGTGAATAACAATTGTGCTGATCAGACTGCGCAGTTGTTTAGGCTGGTCTGCCCCTTTGCTATTCATATGCAACAAAATCAGGTTTCTTAAATGTGACAAGGCTGATATATACCTACAGGGTTCATACAAGCAAGTTTGCGTAAAATTCAAGGACTTCTAAAAGACTCTCTTAAAGATTCAAGGACTTCATGTGATGAAAAATGCTAATGACATGTTAAATTCTATTTCTTAAATGCTATCACGACTGAGATATTGAAGATCGAATTAGAAATTTACATGAAGTATAAAATTGTTATGCATTAAGTCTCCATAAACAGTTTTTAATTCTTCAAAAAATAGTAGATTTCAAGGCATTTTCAAGGTCTAAGAGTAATTGTCCAGCACTTTTAAAGGCATACAGTAAGACCTGTGTAAAACGGCCACTCTCAAAAGGACCAAAAATTGCTTTAAAACTTATTATCGCTTAATGCAGGTCAAAAGTATTGCAGAATGCTCCCCTTGGAGCATTCTGCAATACTTTTGACCTTCATTAAGCTACCATTTTTCATTAAGATCTTTATTTTGTCTATTTTTGAGTGGCCGTTTTACACAGGTTTTACTGTATTTAATTTTTGATGACTTCAAGAAAGCCCTCCATAGAAATGTACTTTCCACGCCTGTGCAAACCCTGACTTACTATATCTAATATAGTATATCCTGTTGTGTAATCTACATCTGTTCTCAACTGCTTTGACAATTCACTGGCCCAATTCTCAACGCTGAAATAAAAAGCAATAATAAGTAATCATCTGGTTATGTCATCTGCTGTTACTCTTTGCAGTTTGGATCCTGATAAGGCCAACATTCTCTGAAGATTGGTTTTATCTCAGCAAACAATGTAGACCCTGATTACTGCACCATCTCATCTGAATCTGGAATGTTTGCCAAACAAAAAGGGTTAAGGTAGAGATCTGCATTTCTAACTGCTTTACCCCATGTCCTGCTGAACCTGGTTACATGTATCTTCTTTTAAAAAAACAGTGAGTATAGATCCACAGCAGCTGGCTTCTGACAAAGCCATCCGATCAGGATCTGCACTGTTTTCCTTGCAGCCCCCATGGACTTTTTTGCAATTTAGGGAAGGGACCCTAGGGCCTTTCAGATTGGGAAAATTCCCCTGCGAAATTTTGTTCTACAAATTGGAGGTGTTCTAGAACTGTTCTAGAACATTAAGAACTGTTCTAGAACTGTTCTAAACAGGTAAATATGTTCGTTCTAGAACTCTCGTTCTACAACTGTTCTAGAACATTGTTATAGAACAAATCAAACACATTCTAGAATTGATTTCCATTCTATAAGCGTTCTTGAAATATTCTAGAACATTTTTAGAACAAATCAAGAACCAGTTAGTTCTACAAATGTTCTAATAATATTCTAGAACATTTTTAGAACTTTTCAAGAACAAAATAAGTTGACAGAAACTTCTAAAAAATGATTCAAATTAAGTTCTAGAACATTTGTCTTACTTTTTAGAACTAGTTAATTCTACAAATATACTAATAAATTCTAGAACATTTTTGGAACTTCTCAAGAGCAGAAAGCATCAGGTGGCTCGATGTTTGGGCACTTGCCTCTGGTGCCAGAGGTCCCAGGTTCAATCCCTGCTTGTGGTGAGGAAACTTTCTGTGTCCCAACACGCTTTCTCTGGTGTCATTTGAAGGGATGACACTAGATAAGTGCATGGTCCTTTGGATCGGGACGTTAACTGGATGCCTCCTTTGAAGGGAAGGTCACCCCTTGTGCAGGTTAAAGAACCCTACGGTAATTTAGATATGGTTAATTATTTGTAGGCTTTCATCCTGCAGCCTGGAGTGTACAAAGTACACTTGCCGATAATACTCGCAAGCGAGGGTCTGGCAGTATATAGAGAAAGAAAGAAAAAAAAGGGCAAAACAAATAAAAGAAAAATCGAATTAAGTTCTAGAACTCATTTAGTACTTTTATAGAACCAGCAAGTTCTAGAAATGTTCTAAAAAGTTCTAGAACATTTTTAGAACATTTAAAGAGGAAACGTGTCATAACCAGATGAATGATGGGAAAAACATGGCTGCCAGAATTGGAGGGAAAATATGGAGGCTCTTCAAAAACATTTGTTTCCGAATTTCTAGATGGCAAACATGATAGTAGTATTTCCTGAGACAGTGAGTAGACCTGAGAAACAGTTTCTCTAAGGTTTTAAATGTTGATTAATGGTGGGGTTGTTGTTTGTAAGTTTTTTTAGCAAATGCAAGACAATGTTTTTGAAATGGGTGGGGTAATACAGGGTGGCATGTTACCACAATGAGAAGATGACTTACTATAAACAGAGGTTGAGCAGTTAACATCCAATAAGTTTTCCAAAAACTACAATGTTACAGTTTTGCAATGAATGTTATTTATTTTTCAATTCACTGATAATTCGGGAGAAATATTTTACTGAAATTTACTGAACCAGCAAGTTCTACAAAAGTTAAAAAATGTTCTAGAACATTTTTAGAACAGTTCTAGAACAAGCATGTCATCATTAATTTAACCAGATTGATGTTGGGAAAACATGGCTGCCATAATTGGAGGGATTATGAAGGCACTTGTGGCAGTTTCTAGATGGCAAATTGGCAAGTTATAGTCTGGGTTGGTGAGTAGGCTTGAGACACAATTTCTTAAGTTTTAATGTTAATTGTTGCTGTAGTTGCTGTTTTTCCAAGGTCAAATGCATGACAATGTTTTGAAATGGGTGGGGTAACAGGGTGGCAATAACTAACAACATTTAGGCCAACTTAGGGCCCCTATAATAATTCTCCTCCAGTTGATGTTTATTTATTTATTGTGTGATTACTTATTGGGGTTTTAAACCAATGTCAACAGTTTTCCAGATATATAAAGGTAGCATATTTCCAAACCCTATATGGGACATTTTTGGGGAGGTGTTCAACAACTGTTTTAAAAAAGTTCAGTTGTATTAGAACATTTGCAGAACAAGCCACTAGAACATTCCTGAAATTGTTCTTAAACTATTCTAAAATGCTCTAAAATTCAGGGGCATTAATAGAATGTTTTTATGACATGATTTTTGAAGAGTTGTTCTACCGTTCCAGAAAATTTCTAAAGGTTTGTTCTGGATCAGTTCTAGTAGAAGCCATGGTTTATTCTAGAACAGTTCTAGAACAAACCATGAGAACATTTCTGGAATTGTTCTGGAACCATTCTAAAAATGTTCTAGAATGATTCAGACATTTATAGAACGTTAAATGAGACATTTTTAGGGGTGTTCTACAATTGTTCCAGAAAAATTCTAAAGGTTTGTTCTAGATCAGTTCTAGAACAAACCAAGGTTAATTCTAGAACAGTTCTAGAACAAACCATTAGAACATTTCTGGAATAGTTCTGGAACCATTCTACAGATGTTCTAGAACTATTCCGAGACATTTATAGAACGTTAAATGGGACATTTTTTAGGGTTGTTCTACAATTGTTCCAGAAAAATTCTAAAGGTTTGTTCTAGATCAGTTCTAGAACAAACCAAGTTTATTCTAGAACAGTTCTAGAACAAACCACTAGAATAGTTCTGGAACCATTCTACAGATGTTCTAGAACTATTCTGAGACATTTATAGAACGTTAAATGGGACATTTTATGAGGGGTGTTCTACAATTGTTCCATAAAAGTTCTAAAGATTTGTTCTGGAACTGTTCTAGAACAAACTTGATTTGTTCTAAAACAGTTCTAGGAAAAACTTTTAGAATTTTCTGGAACTTTTCTAGAACAAATCTTTTGACCTTGGCTAGAACATTTGTAGAACAAAAAATTGTCCCATTTAACGTTCTACATCTGTCCCATAAACGTTCTAGAACATATCTAGAACATAGTTCTAGAAAATTCTAGAACTCTTCTAGAATGGTTCTAGACCATTTCGCAGGGGTTAGCATGGTTGGTAAACCCCTAAATTGGGAAATTTGTTTTAGCGCACAATTTTTTGTCATTTTTGGTCAATAAAAAACAAATTAGCTATATTACACATACTTAAAATACAATCAAAAAATTGAAGGAGAAATAAGATTCAATGGTAGTAGATGTGTGGTGACTGAGTGAAAATTCCCCAAAACAATTTTTTTTTTGAAGATTGGGATTTTTTTTTCAAAATTGGGAAAAAAAGTCACCTAAATTCCATTGGGAATGGGAGCGAATTTCAGCCCCTGAGAACACAAACAAAACCCTGGCCCCAGAACCCTTTTGATTAATTGAAATCATGGAAAACAGAATTGAATGCTCCATATTGATCTATTCAGCAGGCAAAGGTTTTAAAAATCAAGGTACATTTCTTTATTTCTTGGAAAGACAAGAAAAACCTTTTATCTGGAGGTGCCAACTAATCAAATTAGGATGAATATGCCTGGAACTGATTGAATGTGGCAAGAAGTGTGTCTAAGCCTATATAATACATATCAATTATTCATGATTTCATCACCTCACAGCCTCATATTACCATAAAAATCCTTATAGTTGGGACAATTGACTTAACGATTTACCTTCGTATACTAAAGTGCAAATCATGTTTACTGTCGTCGCCCTGGGCCCAGTCACTTGTTAAACTAACGGCATCCGGAGCCAACTCACGACAGTAAACAAGAAACGAATTAGAGTGTCTGTCACTCCTTAATGTGTACAGTAAAACCTGTGTAAAACGGCCGCTCTCAAAAAGACCCAAAATTGGTTTTCAAGACCAATTATGGCTATATGCAGGTTAAAAGTATTGCAGAATGTCTGCAATACTTTTGACCTTCATAAAGCTAGTATTTGTCATTAGGATCTTTGTTTTCTCTATTTTTGAATGGTCGTTTTACAGTTTTTGCTGTACTTTGGCAAACAGCAAAGACCATGATGTGCCATTTATACACTACTTGCTAAGACAAAAATTATATTCAGACTTCCGATAAAGAAATACAATTTTTATCAGAAAATATAACCTGTGACGCCTCCATAGTATATACCATGAGCCAGTCCAAGTTTTAAGTATCCAACCAGAAGGAAGATAAAGGGCAAATAGATATTTAGACAAATCTGAGTGCATTGTTGTATTTTTTAACCCTATACCAGGGAAAAAGCTAGGGGCGAGGCAGGCCTCGAAATATCTGAAAATAGGCACTTGCCCTGCATCACAAAAATTATTGGCATGTATGGGGGAAAATTTAATAGAAATATCAAAATTTTCACTTGCCCTGCAGCCTCAGGAACTCGTAAATACGAGCGGACAAGTACAATTTTCGAGCCCTGCGAGGGGCTGAAATTTTGCTCTAAATGAGACCCAGGGAGAAGCAGGAGTCTCCTAAAAAAAGATTTTTTTTAGGTAGACTCATTTTCAGTTTGTCACCACACAAACGCAAGCTGTGGTGACAATCTACTACCACTGCATCATATTTCTCCTTCCATTTAATGTCAATAATATGCGTTATGGCTAAGTTGCTTCTAAACTGACAGAAAAAGCTGTAATTTTGTGCTATAACTTCTCCCTATCTGACTGTCAATTCTCCCTAATTTTCCTAGAGGGAGAAGTCACTTTTCCCTACTTTCAGGGCCCAGCTTGAACCCTGCTATACCAATATCTTCAATCTGTTAATAACTTATTGATTGTATTTGCCAAATATACAGAAATAAATTAGCTATCTGAAATGCAATGTATCCCAACTGTAGCCTCAGCTGTAGTGCAGTGGACTCACTAAGTGCAGGACTTGTAGTCTAGAGGAGGCTAGTTCAAATCTCACAAGGAGCATTTAAATTACCATATGACATCGCGCCTGGGAGTGAAATAACGCCATGCAATAAAATCGATAAACCACAAGTTGTTTACAGATTTTCGGGAAACGTTATGACGTCCATAACAACCTTGCGTACATAATGACAAAATAATAACGTTTTTGAGAAATGAGATTTCAAAAATCACAATCTTTAGAAATGTCATGTTATTATGATAAATAGAAGGAAGTGTCTATTGACAGCCGGCTGTCAATAGCATTTTAGGTCTAGTGCCAGCCGGCTGGCAATAGACTTTTTGGTCTAGTGCCAGCCAGCTGGCACTAGACCTAAAACGCTATTGACAGCCAGCTACTGGAATATAGATAAAAGGTGATATGTGTATACATGTATAAGGTAACAAAGAAATTGGTGATATAATACATGCTTATTATTATCAAATAACAACTAAAACGATAGCATTAGTGACCATTTATGATAGTTTAAATTTAGAGCCTGACTCTCAGGTAAAGAGTCAAATTTGCACTATATTGAAATATGAAGGTACCATTGTCACAGTAAATAAAGTGCCTGTCCAACAACAACATGGGTCCGTGGACTGTGTACTTTTTGCAATAGCAAACATTGTTATCCCCATGATTTTTTAAAAAAAGCGTCGGGGATATTGCAATCGCCTCCGTCCCTCACGCTATCTCCTCCTAAACCATTGGACGAAATCCAACCAAATTTGGTGTGTGAGTTGCTCACATGAATGGGGCGTGCAACGGCACTTTTTTTGGCCCCAAGGGGGCCCTGGGGAGGGGCTAAAAGGTCAAATATCATTAAATATCATTAAATTTCAATTACAAAGTAAGTAAGCATGCAAAGATAAGGAATCGATACAATCAAGTACCACACCTGACCCAGGATACCAATGGGAAAGTGACAAACTCACAGTAGACACCACATTCAACGAGAGCCAAGTGGTCAGCCCTTTTCAAAGATTTTCTAACCAAACTTTGTGTGTCTTCTCACACATGAACGATATAAAACATATCAGACTGGATTTTCAGTTGGCCGCCTGGGTCATGCCCCAGGGGTGGGACTTAGGGGTACTGTGGGGGGTTGGGGGGGGGGGGGGTCAATTTTTTTTTTTCAGGAAATTCAACCAGATTTGTTGTGTGAGTTACTTACATGAATGGCACATGTACCGGCGCCATTTTTTTTGGTCCCTGCCCCCCTGGGGCCTTTGGGAGGGGCCAAAAGGTCAAATAGTATTAAATCTGAATTACAAAGTCAATTTCAAAGATTTTTAAACCAAACTTTGTTTATCTTCTCACATATGAAAGATTTTTAAGATATTAGACTGGATTTTCATTCGGCCACCTGGGTCATGCCCAGGGGTGGGACTTGGGGCGTTGGAGGGGGGGGGGGTAAAAAATTTTTTTTACGAAATTCAACCAGATTTGGTATGTAAGTCACTCACATGAATGGCACATGCACCGGCACAATTTTTTTTTTGTCCCCACACCTGGGGCCTTGGTGGGGGGGGGGGGTCAAAAATTAATTTTCTGAACATGGTCATGTGGCATATCAAATTAAAGGGGATGAGCAGTAGACCAGGATACACTGAAAAAAATTAACCTACAATCAAACTGGTGACCTTGGGATGGGGTCAACGTGTCAATTACCATTAGATTTCTTCGAGAGCGTGGGGATTTGCGATGGCGCGCCATAGAATGTGTTCTAGTTGCTTTTTGTTTTGGGTATGAGCCTAACAAGATACTGTTCTGTCAAGACAGAATGAGAAATCACCTGATTTCATGCTTAGAAGCAGAGCAGTTTTCTATGTTCCCCTTTAATGTAAACACAAGACCGCAAAGAAACAAAACACAAAAATCAGGGTGTACAGCACATGTAGGCATCCACATGATGGCACCAAAATGATAAAATGTGTGAACTGTGAACTTTTATCCAAATTGCTTATGTGTTGTTAAAGAAATAGATCAGCTCTAGCAGTGCATTGCTGTGAAATAATTCACTGTTTGGTGGTCAGTTGTAAAGAAGATCAAATCATGAGCATGCAGCATGAGTGATTTATCTTTGCACAACTGACAGACAAACAGTGAATTATTACTCAACAATTCATGCACTGGAGCTGATCTATTTCGATTCCAACACACAAAAAACAACAAAAACACATTTGAAGTCTTCAGCTTCTTATAACATTCCTCCATTGCACTGAAGAACTCCCGTCAATAATTAGACTACGTCGCATTCGTTTACGTGCATTTGTCACGCCTTTCAAGCATAAAAATGACTTTACAAAGTCTAACGCCATGAATGACATCATTTTCCAGTAACAAATGACGTCAGCTAGCAGGCTCTTTCCTCGCGCTTTCAAAACTGTGAATTATTGTTTTATATATCACACTTTCTTAGCATTGACTCTATAGGTGCGGTGTGTTAGAATAGTAGGCATATACCATCTGAGGTTTTTTTGTGAATTTTGCATGATAGAATTTGATGATGATGGGAGGGATCAGTAGACAGTAGATGTAAAACTCATTCTGAGCTTTTGATTGATTTGATGGCCTTAATCGATTATGTCTCCATCAGTGTTAACCTGCAGTTATAATATAGGCCCTATAATATATAGGCTATAATATATGGGTTCAGATAAACAAAAATTTTGAGCCTAAAATTGTAAATAGTTTTTTTATCCATAAGTTTTTACATATAATTTGGGTGCTCAAAAGAATCGTCTCATTGAGACGGTTCTTTTGAGCACCCACAACATGTGTTCTGGGTGATGAGAAAATTAATCTGGTACGCACTGAATATAAGCATACATTTGGATTCTAGTTGAAAATGAACACCAAATTTGGAATTTCTATCTCAAAAGAATATAGGAGATATGCATCAGACTTAATGCAGTTTCTAGAAACTAGGTCAGAGGTCAAGTTCAAGGTCACAGTGACCCAATTATGGTATGCGACACTTCGTCATCCCAAGCTGCATCCTGGCACCAAATTTGAGATTCCTACCTCAAATAATATAAGAGATATGCTCCGGACACGATTATTCTAAAAACTAGGTCAGAGGTCAAGGTCACAGTGACTCGAAAATAGTACACGACACTGGCATCCCAAGATGCATCCACACACCAAATTTGGAATTCCTACCTCAAAGAATATAGGAGATATGCATCGGACAGGAAGCGGGAAGTCGGACGGACGGTGCGATTACTATATGCCTCCCAAAGTTCCATTGGGAGCATAAAAAGTAGGGAATATCAGTGTAAAAAAGTAGGGATAGTAGGGCTTTTCCAAGCTCAAAATTCATCACATGGAGTTGTTAGAAATAAGAAAGTTCACTAAAGTAAATAAGCAGGATAATAGCTGTGACAACAGTACAAGCTGAACAGAGAGACTTTAGGGGGTAAAAATAAAAAATTGAGATGTTTTGCAGCGTGCTCCCTGAAAATATACATTGGTTAAGATATGATATATGAGTGAGAGAGGAAAATTTCTGGATTTTTACACGTAAGTGACATTTTAGAGTGAAAAAGTAGGAATAGTAGGGCATTTTCATGAAAAAGTAGAAAGTAGGGAAAAATAGGAGCAAATAAAAAAAGTAGGGAAAAGTAGGACCCGCTTGAAAGCCTGGGTTGACCTACAGCATTCTATCTACTGACTACTGGACAGGTATAGCTTGCATGTAATTTCAATGCTTTTCAGGAAAAATGTGGATCCTGATCAGACGGCTTCATCAGAAACCAGCTGCTCTGGATCCACAGTGTTACCAAAAAGGATGCAGTATTGTTTGTCCCAAATATATTTTAGAGGAAAAACCTCTTTAAAGGTGTGACTTCTACACTGGAATCTTCCAGCTGATCGAGAATGATGAAGAAAGCAATCTGATAGTCCTGACCAGACTGCTCCTCTAGGAGCAGACTGTTCAGGATTGTTTATTTGCTCAGGATAGTTTGGTGCTGGCACTCAAATTAACTCCTTGGTAATTATGCAAGCTTTTAGTGTGTGGCATTTTTCAAAATGAACAATCTTAAAATAATTCTTTCAGAAATACCATCATAGTGCCAAATAGTTTGGATCCAGATCAGGTCCTGGCTGACCTTGGTCCACACTGTTTGTAAAGTACAAAAGTAGAAAGCAAAAGTTACCACTTGCAGAGAAATTTTAAGTAGGATTATTTGAATAGATATTGCTATCTTTTTAGTTGTAATTTGATAATAACTAAGCATGTCAGACATTATATCACCAATTTCTTTGTTACCTTATATACATGTATCGCCATTGTTAATACACTTAATAATAAATGATATCTTATAACTTTTTACTTGTTATTATCCCTTTTATCTATATTCCAGTGGCTGGCTGTCAATAGCGTTTTAGGTCTAGTGACAGCCGGCTGCCACTAGACCTAAAATGCTATTGACAGCCGGCTGTCAATAGACGTCGCCTAAATAGAATCTAAACAAGTTGAGGAAAAGGGATAAAATGCTCAGCAAGCCTTGCATTTTATCCCTTTTCCTCAACTTGTTTAATAAATTCAATAAAACATGAGCACTCATGTATGATCCTCTATTTGGTTTTACCTATTTAAAAAAACATTTGTATGAAAACACTAGGAAAGCATTAAAATGTTTGTGTTTACACATGTATGTTTTAATAATGTGTATATATACATTGTCACACCGCGGTTGCTAATAAGGCACAAATGTCGAACCACCAATCTTTATGGGGGCTTGGCTTAAAGGCAAAAACATTCTCGCCTCACCAGCAACAACAGTGTGACCATGTGTAAATAAACATATACACAATTCACGCAAAAATACAAACATTTTAATCAAGAGGGCCCTGAGGCCCTATAGTGGATCGCTCACCTGAATCCTGGCGTATGAGTAGAAGATGTATTGGCCTGTGGCTAATTTATCAAGAGATATGATTTCAAAATATTTCTATATTTAGCTCTGATCAATTATGGTAGAGGGCATCATGAGGAAGATTTCTGTGAAATTACTATTTTTCCCTACATGGGTGCCCAGTTCTAAGGATTTTAGACAAATTGATCACTGCCACACCAGAGGAATTAGACCCTTGACAAGGGAATTAGAGTAAAACCGGGGTCGATCGGATGGCAGGGTTTTATCGGACAGGTTGTCTTACGTCAGCTTTACAGCTCTTCTGACAGATACTTATTCAGGAATCCTGCAGTTATCCATTTGTTTACGCTACCTTACTTCTGTCTGTCAGATACTGCATTAAAAAATTGCATAGTACATGTCATAACGCTGTGTTTTCACTGGGTAAAAGCCAGCTCCTATAAAACAAGTCCTGTTCTAAAGGGATTTTTACAAAACGGCGCCAAAATAAAACATTGAGATTTGTCACCCAGTCTATTTTATAGTCCTGTCCAAGGGGTTTTCACAATAAATTTGTGACTGAAATTGAATTTTTACATGAAGATGAAAGTGTTTGTTTTATGAATTAATATCCTTCAATTGTTCAGATTAATAAGGCCAAAAATGAAAAAATCTGTCTGATGAACCTCTCAAGTTATCACCATCGATTTTTTATGGAGGAGTTCATAGGACAGTACAGTGCAACTCAAGCTCGAAAATACAAGCTCCCCTCTCTATCTCTTTTTCCCAAACTAAAGGATATATGTCTTGCTACTGCCCTTTAATATACAAATATGGATTTTTGTTGTCTTTTTAATAATTACAAAGGCATCGTTATGAATGCAGGTGCCCCAATATATGATAGTAACAGCTAGTCCCCAGCCGACTTGTCTTGAAAAAAATGCTTTCAATTACCTATCTATCTATCTATCTATCTATCTATCTATCTATCTATCTATCTATCTATCTATCTATCTATCTATCTATCTATCTATCTATCTATATCTATCTATCTATCTATCTATCTATCTATCTATCTATCTATCTATCTATCTATCTATCTATCTATCTATCTATCTATTCATCTATCCAGTATCCTCAGCTTGGTACAGGACTATGTACAGGTTCAACTCAAGAAAGCAGAAAAATGTCCCAACATGACTAAAAATTATTGACTGGGACGTACTGAAGCATTGATAGCACAAAAACGAAAATCCATCTTCTACATGTATGTATCTCAAGAGTAATGACTCAGTAATGCCGGCGAGATGTAAACGAATTAAGCGCATCGGCGAAAACACAAGAACGACAAAAATAGAATATTCCAGAATATATATCAACTTTTTTGTTTTGTTTACCTGTATATATACATGATCCTGTCTGAGAAAAAAATCCAGGATCGTACCATGCAAAAATAAAAAGCCAGGCTCCGGCGCCCAAAGAAAAAAAATATCCAGAACCAAAGTAATCTTTCCCCCTGAAAAAGGGGGCTATTCGGCACGCACATCCGTACAGTACTATGCCATACAGGGCCTTTTTCTCCCTATCACCAGGGTCCAATATTCAGCTCAGTTCCTAATCCAAAATATCCTCCTTTTTCCCAATTTTCAAAAATAAAATTCCCAATTCGAAGCTAAAGAATTGTTGTTTTTCGCGTATTTCGGTCTGTTTGGGTATGTAGAAATACAGACACAATGGCCATGGCTATCATGCAAACAGTCACAATACTATATTTTTGAAGATTGTGGCGCCTCTCGCTTAATCGTAATTTTCAAAAATAATCATTTTTGGGAGAGATTTAAAATAAATTTAAGTAAAAAAAAAAGAGATAAACAAGCGAACAATTGATCATTTTTTATGTGGCTGCAACTTGCTCTAAGAAATTTTCTATCAAAAGGAACGCTCTGTGGGATTAAAAAAAAAACAAACTTTTTTCGACCGACTGTGTGTTTTTTTCAAGAGTCATCAGAAACACAGCTAGCTAGGTTTTTTTCTTGGCCATATGTTGAACCACCATCTAAATCAGCAACAGCAAGTAATGATAAAAGTTCAGATGATGATGCTATTGAAATTAAAATTCTGAAATTGTTCAAAAAATAATAATTTGACAACAGGACATAATGATCATTTGATCTTACAAAAGTATCAAAAGCAGAACAGCTGGTTATATTACAACCCCAGTAAAGATGGTTACATTTGTATGATACAGCTCTCTCATAATACCCATGAATAAATCATGCACATGTTAAGTGTTTGTATTTTTTGTTTTGTTTTTTACTTATAAAAAAATCCCAAAATGGCACATATTTTTTCCCAACTCAAGCCAGGGGCCTTTTCCCAAAGGAAGTGGCTACAGGTACGGGCCTGTATCCCTAGACTACGATTCTAGAGGTAAGGCCCCGTATCTCTAGACTACGAGTCTAGGGATACGGGCCCGTACCTGTAGCCAGTACACTGAGGATTGGCTAGAGGTACGGCTCTAAAATTTCAGCTATATCTGGTAACAGTTATTTTACCGTTTGAGATAATCTAATCCAACAAAATAATGTGTTGCAAATTCACATCTGTTTGGTCGCCATCTTTGACATTGGAAAGGGAGCCAGCGATCAATTGTAAGGGTAAATACAATCATTGTCGGATGACACTTGTGAACAAATGTGGAAACTGCGAAGACCAATTAAATATTTTCTTTTAGCGCCCCTAATTGCTCGTCTGCAGTGAATACACAACTATTGTCTTCTTTTATAATCCAAAGAAATGTGGATTATAACGAATAATGTTCTTTACATGCTTTAGGAAATATTACTGTGTTTATAGTCCATCCATGTATGATGTCTTTGATGCCAGCAAACAAGACGACTACCTGCACAAATACAGGATTTTTTATTATTTAACTGCACTCTATTTTTTCATGTCTTGTCAGAAACCATGTTATATTGTATTCAAACAATATACTGTAAAGGCTCTGGCGAGAGTGCGCATATGTGCAAGCTCGTCTGAGCCTTCACTGTGAACTGACTTATGATGTACATGTATGACCATTGAAAGAACTGAGTTTTATTCGCACTCCGGTATGCTATATAGCTCGAGAGGATACAATCTACATCTTTCGGAGTTGGTGCTTAATTTTCTAACTTGTATATCTGCTACCTTCATGATCAGTAAACAAGCAGTAAAGGCTCTGGCGACACTGTGCGTATGCGCATGGGCGGATCCAGAGGGGGCGGGGGCCCAGACCCCCCCCCTGAAAAATCACAACACTATAGGGTTTCCTAGCACAACTGGTCCAGATCCCCAGAAAAATCACACGGTTACCAAGCCAGCATTCAATGTTGGGCCATCATATGTACGACAGATGTTTCATTGGCAGGCCGATGTTGGCCTGCTTATGGTGGTATTTGGATCGTCTCTCCCCTCATCAACTAAGAAAAAAACGTTGTCAAAGTAGGACACCCTCTGGCAAAACTTTCCGGATCTGCGCAGGATGCGCAAACTCGTCTGAGCCTTCACCGTGAACAAATTTATGATGTACGAACGTTATCTATCTTGTAATTTAACAATAGTCTACCTTGATTCATTTCTATTAGATGAGCGACATGGTTAATATTTTATCATCTTGCATAAATAAACCAGCAGCACTGGCTCGACGAGACTGTGCATATATGTTTTATATGTTCTGAGTAACACAAATTAATGTCACGCTTATTGAAGTTCACAAACTTCTTTCTAGAAAATGATTAAAGGTGTTAGAATCTGTTAATCGCACTAATTGATAAGATTAAAGGCATGCTTAAGTTATTGTTGGATTACACTTCTCAAACGGTAAAATAAGTTACAACATATACATGTAATTGAAATTTTAGAGCCGTACCCATAGCCAATCCTCAGAAGACTGGCTACAGGTACGGGCCCGTATCCATAGACTCGTAGTCGAGAGATACGGGACCGTGCCTCTAGAATCGTATTCTAGGGATACGGGCCCGTACCTGTAGCCACTTCCTTTCCCAAAATAGCTGGAAAAAGCCCTGCCATATATAGGTAGATAGTTCCCCTCCCTCCCCTATGAAAATCAAATAGTTACTTTCTTTTTTTCTTTCTCTATATACTGCCAGACCCTCTTTCAAATATTATCGGCAGGTGTAATTTGTACACTCCGGGTTGCAGGACGAAAGTCTACAAGTTACCATATTGAAATTACCGTATGGTTGTTTAACCTGCACAAGGGTGACTATTCCTGCACAGGGGACATCCAGTTAAAGTCCAGTCTGACTCCAGATCCGAAGGACGATGCACTTTTCTAGTGTCATACCTGCAAATGACACTAGAGAAAGCATGTTCGGACACCGAAATTTCCTCGCGAGCGAGCGGGGGTCAAACCTAGGACCTCTTGCTCCAGAATATTGTGACTGTAAGAGTTCTGTGGCTCTTCCTCGCGGTGCCATGGGTTAGTCTGAAAGGTTAGGTCTGATATTTAAAGAAATTAAAGTATCAAGTCTGGTGGGACAGCCTATAGAACTAGAATACCCACCATTCTCGAACTGAAGTATAAATTTGTGAAACTGTTCAAGCCAAGGAAATTTCATTAACATTTTTGTGAGGTATATCACTGTATATGTATCCATAATTTGGATGAATTATTCATGAAACTGCTGAACATAAAACTTACTCATTTATGCTCGGCATACTCTGTGCATTAAGAATATCCGACGATAATACCAAACAAAATACCAAAGTTATAAGACAATCACGGATTTTCAGCCGTAACGCCGCCATTTTGGATTCATCGACTGCTCGCGCTCTTTGGAATACTTCGGTTTTCATCTCGAGTTAATTCCCTTGTGGTAGAATCTACTTTTAGCATGCAATTTTTCTGACATATCAGAATCTAACCTAGGCGTTTACGTGCCAGCGTACTCACGTACAGACAGACGTGCGTGCTTCCGTCCGTCCGTCCGTCCCCACGCACATACATACATACATACATACATACATACATACATACATTTGTTTGTTTGTTTGTTTGATTTGATTCTTTACGTCCCATCAACAACCTTTCAGTTATAAAGGGACGGATCTTCCTGGGTTGAACCAGTACTAAGCTAGGATTAATGTTCTTGCTCAAGGACACAACGCAGTGACGCCGGTGAGGCTCGAACCCGCGGCCCTTCGGTCTCGATACATACATACATACATACATACATACATACATACATACATACATACATACATACATACATACATACATACATACATACATACATACATACATACATACATACATACATACATGCATGCATGCATCCATCCATCCATCCACACACACACACACACACACACATACACAGGGAGCGCAATGGCTCAGTGGTAGAGTGCTTGACTCGAGACCGAAGGGCCGCGGGTTCAAGCCTCACCGGCGTCACTGCGTTGTGGTCCTTGAGCAAGACACATTATTCCTAGCTTAGTACTGGTTCAACCCAGGAAGACCGTCCCGCATAACTGAAAGATTGTAGAGTGGACGTAAAGAATCAAATCAAACACACACACACACACACACACACACACACACATGCATACATACATGCATAACCTAACCACATTTTTTTCAGGGCAGGCAGCTTTTAACCAGTACTTGGTGCACATACTTCCGCTTGTAACTGAAAACAACCCTGCTCAAATCAGAGGAAGCAGGAATGGCCGTAGATATTGTTTCATGATCAATCTCCGCGAAAGTATGGGACCGGGCCGTGCGCGCGCAAACACACACGCATACACGCACGAAAACACCCACCCACACACACACACACACACACACACATACAGAGAAAATTGTTTTAACTTTACAATTTTACATATTTTATTTACTGCTAGGAAATGACTCGTAAAAGCTTTAAGCGTACTGCCAGATTTTATATTGTTTCCGAATGTCCATTGGTCATGCAAAATTGTTAAATATATATATAATTATGTATATAAAGAAATAATATAGAATCTATTGTACCTGGCAGTGACTCTAGAAAGACCCTGGCAGTGGGTGATGCTGTTCTGGTAAGAAAGACAATCTTTGATTTATTTCGGTGCATTCATTTTAGAGTTCCTTCCCTTATACCATGGGGTGCTAACCGCGCATATATATATATATATATATATATATATATATATATATATATATATATATATATATATATATATATATATATATATATATATATATATATATATATAGAGAGAGAGAGAGAGGGAGAGAGAGAGAGAGAGAGAGAGAGAGAGAGAGAGAAAGAGAAAGAAAGAAAGAAAAGAGTGTCTGAAACTCGACGTCATTACGTAATCACGAGGGCACATCATGGAGACAGCTCAGTGACAAAAGTGTAACTATAATTTAGCCGAGTCAATGTGGCATTGGCGACCAGCAAAGGCTCAGACCAGCATGCGCATACGCAGTCGCTTGATTATCCTATGATTAATAAGCTACTGACCGAGCATCATTTGGAGTTTCTAAGCTTAAAAGGAAGCTGCACAGGCTCGTCTGAGTCTACCCTTGCATGGGCGGATCCAGAGGGGGGGGGGACAGGGGGTCTGCCCCCCTCCCCGAAAGATCACAAAAATATAGGTTTCTTAGCAATACTGGTCCGGATCCCAGCTATCAGGCCAGCATTCAATGAAGTGTATCCCGCATTTAATTCGAATTAACGGGTTCTTCGAACTATCGGGGTTCGAACTTATCAATGCGAGTTTTATTGTATAAAAATTAAGGGGCATTGAATGCCTGGCAGTTTAGGAGACTATCAAATATGAGTCTGCGCTTGGCACAACCAAACGTTTGACTGTCACGCCCAGCTACAAGTCAGATCAGCATGCACATTCATCCGCAGTGATTAGAGCCCGCAATGGGTATGTTAAGAAAGTCTTTTTGTGCTTTGCTACCCATTTACAGCAAAGACTCTGATCAGACTGGGCGGATGCCCACGCTGTTCATGGCTGAGTCTTCGCCAGGTGTTGGTCTTGCCATGCTTAGCCGGGCTCATATAATATATATTGGGGATTATTTTTACATATATTTAACATGTTTAGCTTTTTCAGGGCCAATTGAGTTTTCAGGGCCAATGGAACAGGGTGCCCCGTCTTGCAACAACACAGGTATAACTAGCAGCTTTCAAATAAATTAATAAAAATGCATAAAAATCCTCAGTAACGGCTTATTATTATTTTATTTTTTGCCACAGCAGAACATGGGCGGATAATCGATTAAAATCGGATTATGAGCAGTGTCAAGTTAAAATCTATACTCGGATTATTCAATAGATCGTATCTTGACTGGCATGAGCAAACGTTAGCGTGTCCGTCTGCATGGTGAGTATGCGCCGTTGCCCTGTGCAGATTCACATGGTTTCTGACACTTTTCAGGACTGCACGATAATTTGAGTCTTCATAAACATTATCAACAGGACTGACTCTAGATCCATTCAAGTGTTGTTTTTATTTCAATTTGGGCATCTAGGGTTATCAAGTAGTTTGGGTTGTATGGGCCAAACCTGCGCTTCTTGGATACACAAAGTATGCTCAAATCCAAACTTAGACTGCATCTAGCCCCACTAGATAGCTGCGCAAACATGCTTAAAGAGTACCTTTACGCATCTGCGTACCTAAATCTCACCGGACGCGGCTCTATTAGAGAATGTACATGAGTTCAGTGGCGGATCCAGAGGGAGTTCATATGGGGGGGGGGGGGGGTAGCTCGAACCATCCTCCCCACCCCGCTTGTAAATAGCATATAACAATTAAATTAAATATCCTATGATAATGAAATAATTTGGTCTCAGTGAGACCAAATTATTTCATTTTCATGGGATATTTAAGAAAAATTAGATAAGATCAGCAAAGTGAACCCCCACACCTTTATGAACCCACTTTTCAGAAATCCTGGATCCGCCTCTGGAGTGACATTCTATTTGAGAGTCCCTATTTTACCGAACCAAATGACCCAGGACACAGCAAGGATACATGTACTCGACTTCTCCCGGCATAATCTCTATCCCCCTAAGATTTGTTTCACAGACAAGTTTAAACATCGCGCATTCTGATCAGCTTTCGAAGTATAATGAGCTATACGATCTTTCGGAGGAGTCGAGTACACTTATCTTTGGTTAATTTGCCCCTTTGGGTCCATCCATCTTAAGGAGTTCATGAAAACACCCAGCATGCAAAAAACCCGGCATGCACGCCTTAGCAAAATAAAAGCGCTATATCCATTTAAAGAGCAGCTTTAAAAAACACGACCGTTTTTAACACTAACAGATAAATGGATATATTTTTGTTTCATTAATTATTACCCAGTATGCAGAGAAAACATGCATTTCTTAGCAAAATTACATCAAATTCCAACCAAAACATAGGTACTCAAAACACCTGTGGGTAATAACACCTCAATGAACGGTTCTTTTGAGCACCAATGTGAATTGATGGTTAAGCAAATAAACACAATTTTCTTGAAATATTGTCTTATTAAGTGGACCCATGTAATTTGCTAAATCATTAGCAATTTAACAAAATACAAATAAAGTGGACCCATGTAATTTGCTAAATCATTAGCCAATTTAACAAAATACAAATAAAGGTCTTTTCGACATTTAGCTGATATATTATCTTCTTTTTTTCAGCATCAATTAGTGGTCATTTCAATGGTATCAAATAAATGACATCTTACTTTAATATGATTAAAACAGAGTGGACAAGTCGGACCCAGTATATATAGGGACCAAACTGTTAGCAAATGATGTAGCTGTAGCAATTTTTAATTCTTGATTCAACAAGTTTCAGCATTTTTTTTACATTTTTTAAAATTCTGATGATAATATATATGTTTTGGAAGAGAAAAATGTCTCGCCTTTCTGCATAACAAGGCGAGACACCTGTCCATTTTATAGGTAGAGTAAACACGGTACTACCCGTAATTTGTACTGTTTATATATGTTGTAGCAACGGCCCGTACATACCCAACTGGGATCAATAATAGATTCTACCCATACAACAAAATTTTCAAAAAGACCTTTGGACGAATTATTTATCCAAACAATGTAGAATTGTTAGAGGTAATTTCGATTTAAACATATTGAAACATGTTCATATCCATAGAGCCATGCCTTGAGAAAATCTCATCAGGTTATAAATGAGCTGATCATCCCTTTGCATCAAACTTTGCATTTATTTATTAGAATGAATATTTCATTAGAGTTTCAGTGTGATTTTTCCATGCAAATAATAATTATTTTAAAAAAATCCTTATTTTTTTTCATGTATTGGACCAACTGTAAAATCAACTTAAATGCACTAAACCAAACTATTGAGAAAATTTAAGTTCATTAACGACATCACGGCACATTCGCCCAGTCTGAAGAGATTCTTCGCTGTGCGCTCAGAGGGTAAGGACCCGAGCTTTCTTCATGCGGAGAACGGAGGCTCTGATGCCAAGGCTGATCTTAGTCTTCTCGTGACACACAGCCACACATTTGGGTTGCTCATGTCGCGGCCCATTTGTAGCCCACTAGACAGCTGCGAAGCTTGTATAAGAGAGAATCAATGTACTTGCCAAGGCCATGGTTACTTCCCTTATACTGCTTTTTTTACCAGTGTTAATATTGCCCCAACCATTACTGACTGATATTTAGTTTCCAATGTTTCATAAAATGAGTTCACCCTTCTGTCCCTGGGAACTAAAGCACCTGAAGCAAAATAATTTTCTTTAACCCATTTATGCCGAATGGAATTTCCCACCGTTATCAATTGGAACAGTCCATTTCTATTTTAAGGGATATTAGACGATATTTTTCATTTATATTCAAATTCTAATAGAAAATTCTGCAAGCAAACAGTGGAGATCCTGATCAGACGCCGCCTTATTGCGGCGTCTGATCTGGGTCTACACTGTTTGCCTATGTCACTCAAAATGGGTGCTTGGCTTATATGAGTGATTATATAAAATGATATTAGAAGGAGACTTGTATCAGTCTGCAACTGCTACCATGCCACATCTTATCTCATGGTAGCATGGCAGAGAGGATTTTTGAAGAAATATTAAATATTTGAGCATTCTCGCGAGACCTGATGATACCTCATTTAGATCTCTCGCATTTCGCGCTTTGAATTGTGGGTAGCTAGTGATATCTCATTCTCGTGTAGAGACAGCATTTATAGTTAAAAATCGCCAAAAGTCCAATTTTTGAAAGTTTACCATTTCTCTATTAGTCAATATTTTCTGGGTGTAAAGCCCTGAGTGATGCAAATATATTTTAATAAAAATGGCGGTTCAATCCCAGTGTGCACCGAGCGAAAGGCGACAGATTAGTGCGTGCTAGAGCGCTTCCTGTTTGCGACAATGATATTTGAGAGCAAATATGGAGTTTTGGTTTGTTTGGTCTGATGATTTAACGTCCCAGTCAAAAGCTATGGTGAAGTCGAGACCTTACCGATCCTGGGCAATCTTGACACTACTTCGTGCACATACTTTCCCTTGTAACTGAAACAATCGGAAGAAGAATGACCGTAAAAATTATTTCATGATCAATCTCCACGAAAGTATGGGACTGGACCGGGATCGAACTCGCGACCCCTGGATCTGCAGTCGGACCCAGTGAGTGTTTTACTGTATACAATGGTGAGACAAAAAAAATAAACGACAAACATAAAGAATAAAAGCTCTCAATTGAGCATGAAATTTCAACTGCTTCTGAAAAATGAAATGCTGAAAAATGCAGATGTACTTAGCCTATAATGCACTCTTGGCGTCGCCTTCGCTGCTCGCACATGCGATAAGTGCCAAAATTTCATGTGCCAGTCTATGATATTTTATGACTGCGGCTATTGTTTTCTCGGGAAAAGGGTGTGTTTAAAGAATACACAATATGTACCATGTTTACAAAGGAAATAAAGTTTATAATACAATTGAGCTGATAATCTGTATTAAAGATAATCCGCTCAAATACAAAGGTATAAGAGCCCAAATATAGTACCATGACTTAGCGCAGTTAGTAGTTATTTGTTAAGAAATATCAGGCTTTTATGATTTTTTATGAAATCTATCTTTGAAACTTAAACTTCGTCACACTGTGAAGAATTGGTACCAATACCTCACGTATTTCGTACCAATAGCTCACACGTATGTTAGCCTTTATTGCGTAATGCGCCAATCGCAGCAATAATTGTTTGCTTTTCTCGTCTGCTGAAATGTTTAAGAAGCCTCTATGACAAACAGTGTGGACCCAGATCAGACTGCTGTTCTGGGTTCACGCTGTTGCTTCTATGTATACCTAATTCGCCAGTGATTTTAGGCAGTTATTTGCAGCAGACGACTTTAGCAGACGACATTTTTAGATGCATTTTTACTAGGCGCTTTAAGGGTTAGAAATACGTACGAAGTCAAATTCATTTAGCATATATGCGTTTTCTTCACATGGATAAAATACGCTTCCGCCAATCTGCTGCATTTTGCATTCGATTCCAATATTTCACATGCATGAAATAATAGACCGTGGTCTGCTTATAGACCCCCCTCCCCTCCCAGGGGGAATTTTTTACACTATGATTTTCTAAAACTACACTATAAATGGCGCAAAATGACACATGTTAGCCCTCTGGCAGTTGGGGGGTTACTGTGTTACAGCTTTGTTAACTACGTTACCCTATAACAGCTTCCAATCCTCTTGTGCAAATACAAACCTATACCTAAATCTTATTTATCAACATGCTGATGGCGTTAAAATCACTTAATTAAACATAGAAAACAGCTGGTATACATCAATACAACTTAAGTCTATTATATTGCAGTTATATGCGTTACTTATTTTCAAATATACTTCTATTTAGTGTGGTACTACCACTAGACCATGAACTGTCAAAATATATCTGAGGGGGAGTTTTATACACTATAATTTTCTAAAACCACATTACATAAGCCACAAAATAATGCATGTAACCTCTTGATGGGTTGGGGCGTTACTCTGCAAAAGCAGAGTTTAATATGTTACCCTAAAATAATAGGAAATCTTATAGTATATTTATCAATCTGTTTCTTATTCTTACATATCAATATTATCTTGTAATTGAAATTAAATGACTAGCAGTATAAGTTTAACACATTTAGATACCTTTTATTACTGTTACATACGTTACATTGCTTTAAAACATTATTTTAGTGCAATATTAGCATCATATGAGGTTAAATTGCTAAAGGATGTAGATAAATTGCCATTTAAGGGCTCAATTAAATGTGAGAAACAATAAATATTACCTTTTTTAACATAAAATTTAAGCAGTAGTAAACTCTGACAAAAGTATGGTTGATGAAATGGAAAAAACTTGAACTCAAAGCAAATAAAATGCCATTTCAATTAAGAGTGTTTTATCGAATATACGTAGACATCACTTACAGAAAATGCTTAATTCAATGATCAAATTATGTTTCTTAAATGCTAAAATAATATCACTTAACTGCCTTACACCTTTATACGTTTGATTATTTTTATACATGAAATGATACATTGTATATGCAAGACATTTTTCTCACTGTCTATAGTTCAATTTAGATGAAACATGATATTAAGCATGTGCCATGTAGTACTTTAGTAAGATCACTTGACCATTATGTCAGCCAACAAATACATATATAGCTAATCAGCTATTGATTACAGCAACTATATTGATAACAATCAAGGAAAGCAACCTTACAATATCTAAATTGTAAGTCATTCTAAGCATGGTAAAAATCGAGAAATGAAGAATTAAAACAGATGTTTATCCTTTGAATAAAAACAAAAGATTTTTTTTAAAAAATCATAGTTGTTTCTGACCCACATATGGCACCCACCATGCCAAACCTATGGCTATATCCCCTATGGTAATGAATCCCTCTTTATCTAAAGCATGTCCAGTATATAATTTATCTGGGCAAAATACATAACACAAATATTTTAGGAGAATATAACACTTGTCATCTGTTTCATCTGGTTATACAATTTTGTGATGGAATGAAACATGACAGCATAAGTTTTGTTCTAAAGGTTCTTTGTAAGTAAAATATTTAAAAGGGTAAATGCACAGGAAAGCTCGTATTGTATTGTAGACATGGTAATTTTGCTTTGACTTATTTCTGTCAATTATACTCAGTCTAACAGTGAAATTCTATTTTATTCGTATTTAGCATGCCAAATGAAAATATGATCATGGTTACAAAATTACATCCTTCTAACCATTTGCATAATTCAAATCAAGCTAAACAATTTATAACTAGTTACCCAAAGAATAAATCAAACGAGCCAACACATTTGATTTTGATACATGTACTTATCACAGTTTCAAGAAATGAAGGCTCATGTAATCCTGTGTAAATGTGTAGACTCACCAGAGCCTTTGCTGCCTGGATACACTAAGTATAGATGTAGACCAGAATTCAGACAGCTGGCTCCACTGCGTCAGCATGGACAATTAATGCTGGCTTTTGCCAATATGTGATAAGTACCAAAATTTCACATGCTGGCCAAATCTTCATTTGGGCACATTATATATTACATTAAATAAGATCAGCAATTATTGTTTCCATCTAAGTGCAAAAATTTTCATACTTTTGCTACTGTCAAAGAACAAATCTGAGATATAGTTTCAATATTTGGTATACTATATCATACACACATGTAACACATACGACAATAAATACACTGCAATAAGACTGATATTTATGTAATCTTTTTCATTGTGAAAGAAATATGATTTCTTTTCGAGATAATTAGGGAAAAAGACCCATGGAAATCAGAAATACAGAGATACTTATCAACAAAATCATGATTACTTTGTTAACATTGCATGTAAGTTTATCATGGTAACACTGTTGATAGTGACTAGGGTGGCCTCTAAATACTATTTTTGTCAGAACAGTTGATCCTTTTTCCAATCTTGTGTGTGTTCACAACTCATTCTATTAGTTTGATATTCACATAAAGCTTTGCTATTGAGAATTCCTGCAATAATTTGGTCATGGCACATTTTGTAAAGTGGAAATCAGCAT
Organism: Loripinus fragilis; assembly: GCA_964019695.1. Taxonomy (NCBI): domain Eukaryota; kingdom Metazoa; phylum Mollusca; class Bivalvia; order Lucinida; family Lucinidae; genus Loripinus; species Loripinus fragilis. The sequence continues at coordinate 10,476,141 of OZ026520.1, forward strand.
CAGCTGTTTTGACATTAACTTATAAAACTAAGTAAGATCTCATGACAGCACTGTATTATGTTTTACTTTTCCATCCCACATGCTTAAACAAATTTGTGAAATCTATTTTACATTAACTTGAATGTCAACTGGCCAAAGTTTGTCTGCCCTTATTCTGGCTGATAAAATTAAGTAAGGGTGCACAGATCAGGCTGATAAAGTCTCATAAATTTAAATTGGTATCGTAAGTAACAACTGGCTTGATTCTGTGGATATGATCCTATTAAATGTGATCATCGTCACGTAAAAACCCATCATTAACACTTATTTTCCCCAATTTTCATGGAAGTATTTGTTCTTTGTAAATCATTTACTTATTTATATAACGTTTACTTTGCTTGAGCAAATGATCAGAAATACTATGTTGATTTCATCAACATTTTTATTCATTATACAGTGAAAGATATGCTGAAGATAACAAAGTCCATTTAAAAGCTAAAAATAAAGAAATGTGTCACCATCTGCATATGCAAATGGTTTCTGAATACATTCACTTATAATGCATAGTATCTTATGTAACACATATCAAATTTTATCGTACCAACTTATATATGCTTGATTCTATCTGAATTGTTAGCACACACTTTTGTATGCAGCTACCTTCAACACAACGTTTAGTTAAAAAGCAGTTTTTATTACTGTAGATGAGCATACATATACAAGGATTACTAGCCTGTATCGTGATACTGACTATGTTCGTATAATATGAACAACAGTTAAATGGTTGCACTAAAATTATTTGGTTGCTGTTAAATAAGTAATTGAATTAAACTTAGTACCAAACGTCTTCAGATAAGTATTATAAAATCTAAATCCACCTTAAATTACTATTTCTGACTCAATTTATACTGTCTTTGACATCATTTTGGACATACATGGTACCTACCTTATGATCTATTTAATATTGTAATATACGTTACTTTAACAGTTTTGACAAAACATGGCAATATATTTTTTATTCAGCTATCATTTGAGAGCTCTGATATGCTTTGTTAATGAAGTTTAAAAGCTATAAATTTTGCAAAATTGGTAAAAACATTTTTTTAAAGTTCAAAAATATAATATTTCACAAAAGCTAATATGCTTTAACAATTTGATATAGTCTCTTAATATAAGCTGATGAATTCCATTTCAAACAAATTATTATCTTTATATCTATTAAACACACAAAAATTTTTGAAATAAATTAAAATGCCCTATGGTGTATCATCTTGGGCATAAATCAATATGAAGAACCCCCTGAAGTTAATGTAACATACATAACATATTGGCAATCAAACATCAAAATGATATTTTTCACCAGAAACAATGTTTTATATCTTCTTTTAGTCTTGCTTATCGATAGAATGCTCATATATGATGTTTCAAAGCATACAGATAGGATTGCAGGCTGTACTTTAAAATGAAAACATTCTTACTTGACATTACGTTTTCTTCAGGGTTGTCATATTCAACAGCTTATAACTCTTGGAGTTTTTGTGATAGAAGCAACCTGTTTGCAGTTTTGGAATGGTCAGTAAATTAACTTTTAGAAACATATTATTTTAAGCTAAATATGTATTGAAAAAATTATCAAATGAAAATATTTAACAAAATTTTAATGATTCTATGGGGTGTAGTTGAAAATGTAACGTAAATGACACCATAATGGACCTAAATAACTTTGACAAACATAAATATCTTCAGGGAAATAACTGTTCTTGTATATTACATGACTATTTAGCCAATTTGAATTGTTCAAGTACTACCTCAACAGCCTTAATTACATAATTTTGTTTTTTAAAAACAAGACAGGTAACGTAATTAACACGCTGTAACACCCAAACGCCCCAGCCGTCAGATGGCTAACATGTGTCAAAAAGCTCGTTAGATGATACGCTTTATGAAAAACATAGTGTACAAAAACCCTTAGTAGCTCATAGCCTATAATTTTATAAATGTAGAAGGACATTTTTACCTGCGTCGCTTTAGCAAAAGCAGGTCAAGTAGTGGGTCCACTCCGTCCATCTGTCTGTTCGTTCGTTTGTTCGTCTGTCCGTCCGTCCGTCCGTCTGTCCGCAACACTTTTGGGGTGCCTAACTTGTGTAATCTGTAAATCCAACAGTGTTCATTCTTTTATATTCAAACTTTGCCTAATGATTGTTTATACATTGAAGATGTGCACCTCCTACTTTGTGCACATTTGATTAATATTTTCTCATTTTTTTACGGGTGTTGAGCTTAGACATTTTTTCCTACCGAAATGCATAAGGGGTGTCATGTTTGTGTAATCTGTAACTCAAATAGTTTTCATTCCTTTATATTCAAACTTTGCATAATAATTGTTCACACATTGAAGATGTGCACCTCCTATATTGCGCAAATTTGATAAATGTTTTCTTATTTTTTACGGGTGTTGAACTTAGACATTTTTTCCTTCAGAAATGCATAGGGGGTGTCAGGTTTGTGAAATCTGTAACTCCAACAGTTTTCATTCCTTTATATTCAAACTTTGCCTAGTGATTGTTCATACATTGAAGATGTGCACTTTTTATTTTGTATACATTTCATTTTTTTTTCATTTTTGAGGGTCTTGAACTTAGACAATTTTTTCTCTAAAATGCTAAGAGGGTGTCTAGTTTGTGTAATCTGTAACTCCAAAAGTTATCATACCTTAATATTCATACTTTGCATAATGATTATACATACATTGAACATTTGCACCTCCTATTTTGTGCACATTTGATAAATATTTTCTTATTTTTTAGCTCTGTTGAACTTAGATATTATATCCATCCAAAATGCTTAGGGGGTTTCTAGTTTGTGTTATATGCGACTCCAGCAGTTTTCATTCCTTCATATTCAAAGGGGTACTTTCATCTGTGCCCACGCATGGATTTTTTTCAAACTTTGCATATTAATAACTCATTATATACGAACTATGAAAATGTATTAATCGAATTAGATAGTTAAGAATAAGGCTTAGGAAGCAACCCTGACGTACTCCACCTGTCTCTAAATTTCCATGTCCTAAATCTATAGTTTTGTTTGTTTCTATGATTTGTCATCTAGATTGAATCCAAAATACCGTAGACATTATTTTAATACCACGAAACCATTAGGATAAATTATGGTATACGTTTTCAGAAGTAGTGATTGTAAAAATTTCAATATTTTTTTTCAAAAATTTACAAAACATTCAACATTCAATTCAAAAGATGGATATGTTCTAGTCTATGTCAAGATATCATATTATCACAAAAACATGCCATATATATACTGCTGATCTGAGCCAAATATAAAAAAAAAATCCAAAACTGGCAGCTTTGTCATTTCCTACCTCTTATGGGTATAGGTCAGTTTTAGCAAAATTAATTATTTAGTTCAAATGAATCAATAACTTGACATAAGGAGGTTGTTTTTAAATCTACTTCCACTTTTCTTAAAGAAAGACTTGTTTAGACAATTTTAAATGATTCAATGGTCAGAAATGCCACGGGTCATGGCCCTGTGTCATGGCACTATGGGGCAAAGACAATGTGCATTACTTCCTCAAGTCCTGCATGATATTGTTTAAGAAACATAATATCCTAACAATAAACATGTGAAAACAAGAAGACTAAATATTTCCTTTACATCCCAATGGAACTAGAGGAACCACATTTTGGTGCCGTGACCAGGATAACGTGTAACAGAGTCTTATCAGAGGTATCATAAAACAGTGTTCTACATGAATAAGTGAGGTCCAGAAACAACACTGTATGCCTAGAATATACAGCCAGCTAAAATATAAATGCTGCTATTTGATGGAAATCAGCATCAGTTTCACAAAACAGAATGATTAGAGAAAATTTAAGCATTAAATTAGCAATACCTTTGAAGCCAAGAGTTATCTGTGACCAAAATGGTTAATTTTAACCAATAGGTTTGACAGGGGGTTATGTTTGTGAAGCAGGTTTATTAATGAGTCTTACAATTATAAAATCATAGATATAAGGTTCTTCTTCTGTATGAACTGACTTGTCATAAGGTTTCTCTTCTGTATGAATTTAAATTCTTAATACTGTTACATATTTTGTGTAACATTGGCTAGATGTAGTTTTAATGTTAGAAACTAGATGTGTTAAGTATAGGTGTTAACATATTGTATCATTTTGGCTTATATTATTGTGCAAGCACTTCATTAAATAAGAATCATGGCACTTTATGTCAAAGATTTTTTTTTCTTTTTCCAATCCATAATAGGGAAAATTACTGAACATATCAACTTCTACCAATAAACGTACTAGCATGATGATTCAAACTTAGCAAGTATTCAAGTATCTTTACACTGAATCATAATTATTGTATTTTTTACATTTCGATGAATTAGGGCCATGTGTTTACATCAAGTTGAAAAAATGTTACCGGCCCTTGAATTTCATAAATTTGGTCTACATATTCTTAACATATATGGACAGTTTATATGTTGAAATGGTATCTTGACAAAGACCACAACCTGTATAAATGTTAACTCAAAGTTTGACTGAATACAAAATATACAGTCGAAAATTGGGGTACCATGCTATAAACATGAATGCCCACCCAATATCCTAAAACATAAAAAGCCATTTTAAGTAACAACGAACTTATCAATGATATAGCTATTTAATAAAACATTTCTCCGCCCATTACATGATATGTCAATTACTTTAGAAATGATTATAACTGGGTACCCTAAGGTATTATAGTGATATCATTCATGACGTCATAAATTAGCAATGGCATTGCATTAAAACTCAAACGCACCATAAATATTAAAGTTATACCCAAGACAATTAAATAAAATAATGTTATCAAAATCCAAGCTTGGGCAGACTCCCATGTTAATTTCCCATACCATGCAAGAGCCCCTTTATACATTATGATTGCTCACACATTGAACATGTGTGCATCCTACATTTTGTGCACATTTGATAATATTTTTGGGATTGTTGAACTTAGACGTTATTACGTCTACACCGCCTTAGGAGTGCTTACATTGTTTACTTGTATGTTATCTGTAATTAAAACAGATTTCATTCCTTCATATTCAAACTTTACATAATGATTGTTTACACATTGAAGATGTGCACCGGCGACGCAGGTCCAGAGTAGAGTTTGGTCTTGTTGAAACATGTAACAGGAATATACTCATATGTTTTACAACGGTTGGAACTTCTGGGACAAGAGTTAGAATGTTCAAAAGCAAATCCATTGAGCCTCTTTCTTTTGGGTCCTCGATCCAGAACTGTGTTGGTGTGTAGGTGCAGAGACAAGTTGTAGTCTTTTAAACATTTCTGTCTCATGTCTGCCTGGTCAGAAAACCTAAACACTGGTTCTCTCAAACTGCGACCTACCTCTTTTATGTGTTTTGTCCTTTGTGGGTTTGTCTGCAGTTTGTTATTGTGGTATTTCCTGATCATACTCACTTACTGTTTTTCCTATAAATCTATCTCTAGCCTCTGGTGCCTTAATCTTAGGATGTTATAAATAAACGTTTTTATCACATATTTCATGTAAACATTCAAAGCTAATCTTTATTTAGTCAATATCACATACAATTTCTATCATTGTGTCTGCTTCTGTGGCAAATAATCATCCATTTCATCACGACCAGTAAAATAATCGATCGTATTATGTATTATGACTTCAAGCTGAGTGAGGTCCGGTTCCATCCCACCCCTTGGGGATTGAGTAGACAAATCCCAACTAAAAGAACAATCCAAGCTTCGTCAAATAAGATATTTTTCACCCGGTAAGCCAGGGGTTTAGACTGTAATAGCCTGTTATATATGCTACCATAGCACATTAAGTATAAGTAAATTGTAAGTCTGAGAAACAGAAAGAATACATTAAACTATATATTTATTTGAATATTTCATTTAGTTTGAATGCTGAATATATTTACTACGTATGAAAGCTTTTTGAACGAAATACAGCTTCATATGGTGTTATGTGTGTTACATTAATTAAATTACCTTTTAAAATTGTGACAAACATCACTTTTAAGCGTGTCCTGTGTTCCTCGACTTTTGTCATCAAAGGACTTAATTGAGTTTTCTTTGTATGTATGGCCTGTGCCAGTATCAAATAGAATGACTAAGCTATAACTTGAATCCTTAACATTCTTCAAAAGCAGAAACAGAATGTCAGTGTCAGGGGATAACACTCAATTAAACATGGGTAGTGTTTGGTGCTGTTTCACATGTATGCATTAAATGTAGTGTGATTCTGGAATATGAAAACAAAGAAAACAAAGACATGGATATGCCACAATCACCAATCACAGACCAATCCATCGCCCCATAAGGAAAAGATATTTGAACACAGACAAACAAAACACATACATGTACATAAAAGCTAGGAGCAAGACTACAATTGGAGTAGCTCTTTCTCAGCGAGATGACCAAAGAGCTATAAAGAACCCAAATAATTTTAGTACAAATTAAGGGCCAAACACAAAGCGACCACACACGATAGTAGCAGCAATAAACAATGTATTAGCAATAATAGAATCATCGTTTTAAAGTGGACAGCATCACATGGAGAATTAAATGCACCATCAAAGAGAAAAGTCTGATCAAATTTACTAACATCGATAGACATACCACATAGCTTAAGAAAACCACTAGCTAAACCAGAGTGTGGCCAACCAAAGACAATCATTAGACACCACTCAGCTGACTGACACGTTTAGGTCGGGGTCGTCATTGGGTCTGAGATCTCGCCCACAGTCATGCAAATGCATAGGAAACCAAATATGTAGATCGTGACTGTGTCTATTACCAAAGATACAGGCTGTCGCACGTTATCCATGTTAGAGGCCTCTCCAGAAAAGTAAGTTATATGGCCATAAATTGTCACAATCACAGACCAAAGACCAGCCCACGACACAACGAAGAAGAGACTAAGAACAGACTACAGTGATGCAATCAGCTGAAAAAAAACAACAACAAATAAACAACAACAAACATCCAGCATATGATGAGAGCAACAACAAGCTATCAGTTAACAACAGTAGAACCACCGTCTTCGAACGGCAGCCACTGGTGGGCTAAAATGCAGTTTACTAGTCAGGTCTTTGTCCTAGATTCTGCTGTTGTTAACATCAAATTGTTGAGATCTTCAAGGCTTTCTAACTTATACAATGAATAATTATAGAAAAACAACCGAATGAAATTAACATACTGTGATGAATCAAAGAAAATGACTCTTGATTCTCAGACTGTCGGAGCTCAAAAACACATCAATCGGAGCCACTGTGGGCCAAGTCAAAAACGATGAATCAGGCACCAACCCATCGATGAATGTTTAGGCCAATTTCGTCATTGAGTCTGAGGCCTGACCCTCTGTCCTCAGATTAAAGACATAACCTAAGCTATCAAAGTAAGAAAGTGGGGGCGATAGGAATCAATACAATCAAGCACCACACCTGACCCAGGATACCAATGGGAAAGTGACAACTTCACAATTAGACACCACAAACGAGAGCCAAGAAGTCAGCTCCTTTTCCATCAGATGACACAAGGCATTTCTCAATGCAAATCATTGCAATGTCATAGACCGCACCTCTAGGCCAAGTAACGTCAACGTCAGCCAATAACGTTCTTTGTTTATCGACATTTGCTTGACGTCATTCACATATTGGCACGGTGTTGTGTTCACGAGTTTCACCCCCTGGCTATTCCAAACCTCTGTTTCAAATGAAATATTCAGTTAATTTGATTGATAATATAGAATGTAAATATACGGATTGAAATTCATATTTTAAGCTTGCACTGGATGATGAAGAACATTAGCTATTTTCAGGCTTCACAGACATTAAAATAGCTAATGTTTTTCATCATCTCGTGCAAGCTTAAAATATGAATTTCAATCCTTAATTGGGAAATAGCCGGACATTTTAAGAAAAAATAAATAAAGAAATAAAATATCTAGAAATAACATTTCTTCAAGAAATGTATTAATAATCTAACTAAAGTGGGAAAGTCATAAATGGGATGGACATTACCTTCTAAAGAACAAAGATCCAGAAATAACACATCTACAAGAAATAGTTAAACAGAACATCTAACACAGCATCTACAACTAGAATGGGATTAACAGGACATTTCATTAAAAATAAAATATACAGAAATAACACCTCTACAAGAAACCCGTGTGACTAAGAATATAACTAAACTTCTTTACAGCAGGAATGGGGTGGGCAGGGCTATTTAAGAAATAAATAAAAGGTCAAGAAGTAATACTTTTACAAGAATCATATTGGACTAAGAATGTGACTATAATTTCCAACAAGAATGGGATCGCTGGGTCATTTTAAGAACACGTTTTAAGGTTTACCACTAGACTAAACTCGAACTTATAGTAACTACAGGAATATGAAAGGAAAGATATTCAATGAAAGAAATAAGTTAAATAACACTTCTAGAAAACATATTAGACTAAGTATCTAACTATAATTTACGGCAATAATGGGATTGGCAGGACATTCTAAGAAAAAATCTACAGAAATAACATACAGATCTACAAGGAACCTATTGTAATTTACAACATAAACGTAGTTGGCAGGACATTTTAAGAAAAATAAAATATCAATAAGTACCATTTTACTAGAAACATATTGGACTTAGACTCTAACTGTGATTTATAACAAAAACAAGAAAGGTAGGCCAGTCTTAGAAAAACGAAAAATTAAGGAATTAAACTTTAAATATTGTGATTTTAACTAAAGTCGATGGACAGGTCACGTTAGTAAACAATCAAAGATCCTAAAATAACGTTTCTATAAGAATGTCATATTCGACTATAAATCTACCTCAAATTTATCCCAAAACCACCACCACCACAACAACAACAACAACAAAACGACAGACTTGAGATTTTAAGAAAAACGACAACAGCAAAAAAACAAAAAAAACAACAAAAAAACAAAAAACAAAAACAAAAAAGAAACAAACAGAAAAGACTCTTCTACAAAACATATTGAAGTTTACAGCAAGAATGGGTTGAACAGGATATTCTAAGAAAAGAATAAAACAAACGCTTCTTAAAGAAATGAATAAGACTAAGAATATTGCTCAAATAAAACTTGAAAAGATTTGGCAGGACATTTTAAGAAATAAAAACATCCAAAATTAGCACTTTGACTACAAGAAACATGTTTGACTAAGAATTAAACTAAATTTACAACAAGAATTGCATGGCTAGGTATTTTAAGAACAAATTACAAGATTAAAAAAACACTGCTTTAAGTAACATATAGTACTAAAAATCAAACGAATATTAACATCAGGAATAAGAAAGGCAGGGCATATCTATCTAAGAAGGGAAAATCCAGTTATAAAAGTAAGTAATGGTGCAAAGATCAGGAATCGATACAATCAGTTATAACACTTCTTTACCCTTTTCTCCATAGGCTATTTTAGATCATGGCATCATTTCCCATTTTTAGACAACATTGAAAAAATCCAAGAAAAAAATTAGTTAAGTTTTGAAAATATTCAAAAGCATGATATTTCAAAGGTGGCAAAAGGCGTTATTATGGTGTAAAGGGTTCATGAAACATATTGGGCTAAGAATCTAACTTCATATTCCGACTGTACTCAAACTTTTTATAGTTATACATAGTCATCTGTACACCTGAATCAAGGTTTAACGTATTATATTCTAGGTTCATTCAGGATTCAGGTTATAATTTCTAAATCATGATGCACTTAACTCAAGTTTCTTCCACGCTTACACGTTGTCTCATTGACTACATTACATGACTTTTAACGTACAGATAACGTTTTTGAAGGGATGATGCTGCAGTCCGTGTTTTCTAACTCAAAGTGAATATCTTAGCATGTACCGCAACATTAATGCGCATCTTACCACATCTAGCCCCATCCATTTTATAGAAAGTCAATTTACTGATTGATAAATGATTGATATACAATTGTATAGAATGTGGATGCTCTTCAGTGTAAAGTCAAAGGTCTAAAATATACTGCTCAACTCAAGTTCAGCAAGGATTTTAATACGATGCCCCACTTTGAATGAACATGAAACATTTTATTTGATGTTATCAACATGTATGGGGATCTTGAAATTTACGTTTTTTTTCGTCCGCCAGACAAAAGGTAATCTGGTTAGGTGTCAGTGGATTGACGTTAAATTTGATGGCATGGGCATGTAAAGGATACACGTCTACATCGGAAATTGAGACTTTTGATTCTAATGTAAAGTAAAAGGTTCTTAATGATGAAAAGCGTTAAATACATTAAAGTTTGATACATGTTTATGCCACGTTTTACCGTTCCATTATGACGTTAAAATGGTATTTTTCCACTTCTTGACTTTTCAGTGAACTGAATTAAGCGGTCAAGTAATCTTTTTGATGCTGGAGTGGCACAAACACCTGGAACATTTATGATAGTTGATACTTTGTAAACGTCTTCTTTAGATAGCGTTGCCGCCTACATTTAGCCTCAACTTCAGATTAACGCCACTTTTTTTTATGAATTCGATACCCAGGGACAAAATTTTACAAACGTGTCTTACCCTTAATTGCTTCTTTTTTGGCATCCTCCTAAACACGAAAACCCTTTCAATTAAGCATGCCTACACAACGAAAACAGTGCTGTTTTTGACTTGTAAACATTATTATAACAACGACGTTAGTTGTTATCAAGACTCAACTTTTGCTTAAAATGCTCAATGGAGACGACCTTTATATTTTCAGAATGGCTGATTCGACCAACCTGGAAAACAAAAGAGTTTATAAACCGATGCTTTATCAATTTTGTATTGCCAATAATGCAGTTGAAACACGTTTTGACCCCTCTCTTGTTTAAAGTAATGAACGACGCAGTAGAAATCCAATTTAAGTACTCCAATTGCTATCCTCAACTTTAGCACATAGCAAACCATCATTTCAGCAGAAAATTTTATAACTTTAAGCCATTTGCGCAAAATAAAATCAATTTCAATTTATCTGTACTTAACCTTTGTTGAGCAGTATACTTATGTTATTTTGAACTATTGATAATTCTGTCTCTCCTGTTAATACGATCTGGGGATATCCAACTCGACCCGGGTCCCAATCTTCTGGAAAGTAGAAAGTTAAAGCAACAAGAAACTGACAAACTGGCGGCAAAATTATGCAATAACGACATTGGGCCACGTGACTGGTGGAAGACACTAAAACAGTTTATCAGACCTAGCCAATCGTTCTCTGTCCATCCGTTATATAAAGACGATATTATTTACACTAAAGAGGATGATAAAGCAACCCTGATGAATAATTTCTATGTAGCACAAACTTAACTTGATGAAACACAAGCCACCACATCACCTGATATTCCTTTTTCTGAACATAACCTTAATTTTCTTTCTACTTCAACTTTCGAGGTTAAAACTGTGTTAAAATCTTAACAATTAGGTAAAGCAACAGGTCCAGATGCTATCAACAATCGTGTGTTACAGGAACTCGCTCAACCCCATTCTTTTCCTCTTAGCGATCTATTTAACTTCTCTCTAACCTTTAATATGGAAGGAAGCAAATGTAACTCCCATCTTTAAAAAATATGACCTTTAGTTGTTTCTAACTACAGAGTAATAAGGATGCAAAGATCAGGAATCGATACAATCAAGTACCACACCTGACCCAGGATACCAATGGGAAAGTGACAAACTCACAGAAGACACCACAAACGAGAGCCAAGAGTTCAGCCCTTTCCCAGCAGGTGACCACAAAGCACATATAAACAGACGCGCACAAAACATAGCAAACACAAGACAGAACAAAAACATAAAAGATCCACAAAAGAAGTACCGCCTTGGAACGGTCAGTAAAATATTTTACTGGAGGGCTTAAACCGGTTTAACGGCGCCAACCTCACCCTTAATTCAGATGTGGATGTGTACAGACCTATATCTCTACTCAGTACAGTAGGCAAAGTCTTAGAAAAAATAGTACATAAACATTTACTTAATTTCATTTGAGATGATAACAAACTGACGACTCTACAGTGGAATTGGATTTATTCCAGGTGACTCTACAGTTAATCAGCTAGTAGATATATATAACACCTTCTATCATTCTCTTGACCAAGGCAAAGAAGTCAGAGCAGTATTCTGCGACATAATAAAGCCTTTGATAGAGTCTGGTATCGAGAACTTCTCTTTAAACTTGAATCTGCTGGGATTTCTGGTTCTCTTCTGTCGTGGTTTAAGGACAATTTAAATGATAGGAAACAGAGAGTTGTACTTCCAGGTTCAGCTTCTACTTGGGCATTTATTAAGGTCGGCGTACCTCAAGGATCTATTTTAGGCCCTCTCCTTCTCATATATATTAATGATATTGTAGATGATATACATTCTTGCATAAGGCTTTTCGCTGACGATACTAGTCTCTATATTATTGTATATAACCCTATAAGTGCGGCTGACGAGCTAAGCACTGATCTTGCCAAAATACATGCTTGGGCAGTCAGATGGCTTGTATCATTGAACCCAGCAAAATCTGAGTCTATGAGACTATCCCGTAAACATAATAAATCTTTCCACCCACAACTCAGCATGAACCAGAACCTGATTAACAAAGTAAACTCTCGCAAACATTTAGGACTAACATTCTCACAGGACTGCTCCTGGCACGATCATTTAGAACTCACGAAAGCAAAAGCATGGCACCGTATAAATATTATGCGCAGACTAAAATTCCAGCTTGACTTGAAGTCTCTCCAAATCATATATATATATCTTTTATAAGGCCTCTTCTTGAATATGCCAAATTGTACCCAGCAAGAGGCAAAAGACTTAGAAAAAATCAAAATGAAGCTGCTCGCATTGTTACGGGAGCAACCAAACTTGTATCAATTCAATCTCTATTGTCTGACACAGGGTGGGAAAGTCTCATATCGAGAAGAGAAAAGCACAAACTCGTCCTCTTTTATAAGATGATTAATTCTTTGGCACCTGAATACCTCTCCTCACTTGTACCACCAACTGTTGGTAATATATTAAGTCAATATAACTTGCTTAACGAGACGAACCTTCAGACAATCCCTGCAAGATCCCAACAATACTACAACTCTTTTCTCCCTTCAACTACGCGCATTTGGAACAGTCTTCCAGACGATACTAAGAACTCTCCATCTGTTGAATCCTTTAAACATAAACTCAACAGCAACATTACCAAACCACCACCTTACTACTTTTCTGGTTCACGATTAGGACAAATATACCTATATAAGCCTATGTAAAATATGTGACCCCGGGGCGGGTCAATTTTTGGCCCCAGGGATATAATTTGAACATACTTGGTACAGGTCCACTAGATGATACTACATACCAAATATTTGGGAGCAACATGAAAATTCTTCTTGTCTGCATTAACCCAAAAAGCCTACCGTCCTTTTTGTGGGACATTGACAGACAATGCATACCCATATCAGACGCTGCAGATCAGTATCTCTACTGTTTGCTTACATAATATTCCATCAGAATTTGAATAAAAATGAAAAAATACCACCCAACGACCTTTAAACCGAAAATGAGCTGATCAAAATGATAATAGTCCGAAATTTCATCTAGACAGCATTATTTCAAGAATCTCGACTTTACAAGAATATTGTACCATGACTTTGCCGCCTTTCCTTTGATCTGTGCTGTTCAAAAATTTCCACAAGACCCTGTCAAGGGTGGAGCTTATAATTGACTTGAGTATCTGGGCCCGGAATTACAATGCCTCCTAAAAGTTAAGGAAGACTTAAGTTAAGTATAGATATTTCAACATGCTGTATTAGATGCTAAATAAATTGACTGGATCGATGCAGTACTTGTGGTCAGAGGTTATTGTGATCTACAAAAAAAATAAAACTATTTTGATTTTAATCAGTTTGAAACGTTATTTTTCGCATCCCGAAAATTCAATACTTAACTTAAATTTTCCTCAACTTAAGGAGGCATTGTAATTCCGGGACGTTAACGTTAAGGAAGACTGAAGTCAAGTATTGACATTTCAAAATGCTATATTAAATGCAAAATGATTTGCCTGGATCTATGCAGTACTTGTGGTCAGAGGTATCATTGTGATCTACTGAAAAAATGAAACTTTTTTTATTTTAATCAGTTTGAAACGTTATTTTTCGCATCCTGAAAAATCAATACTTAACTTAAGTCTTCCTTAACTTTAAGGAGGCATTGTAATTCTGGGCCCTGATGAATAAATTAAAAGGTGTTTTTATTGGTTATGATACAAGTATTTTATTGTACAAATACATGTACTCGTGAATCACTCCTAGAACTATGGTCTTTGCTATTTATAGAACTCCATTAGGCTGCTATGGAAACCTGATCAGATCTGATCTATTTATTTACCCTAGTCCCGCCTACAAGAGGGAATATTTGTATATACGCTCGTAAAATCTGTCAATAAAGCTAACTTTGAGCATAATCTTCCCTGCACTTACTGCAGACGCACCAAACCAGTGTACTAATTTAACACATTTATTATCTCATACCTATGTAATTTGCCACCCTTATCAAATTCGAATTTAAGGATTTTAGGTGGTAATTTACAACCTCATTCAAGGTTTAAAAGTACATTATGTAAGCACACAGTGCCGAACCTGATCAGACGCCGTCGTCTGATCTGGTCCTAGCAAGAGTGTTAAAACAGGCCACTATCGGTCCGCCAGCGAAACGCCATTTAAATGGCGTTTCGCTGGCGGTACGATACTGCTGATTGTCCCATAAAATGATCGCAAAACTTATTGGGGTTAAACTAAACTACATGTAGTAGGATGTTCAAGTGCCAAACGACCGACTTAAAATGTTATTTTGGGTGCCATGCTAAGACATAAACGAAGCTCATATGGATGCACGTTTGCTCCTGGTGTAATTTTGGCTGGTACTGTTTTATCCATTATTCAATTTGTGGCTGTATGGTTGAGTTTGAGTAGTGCCTTCTCGCAACATAAACGCAACAGTTCCGAAACGGTCACTGTACAATATTTTTTTATAAAACATGTACAAACTGCAATGCCAATTGTCGTCATAATGCCATGATAAATATATTAAGCATGACCAGTAGATTGTTTGTTACGAACACCCATGTGACGCGAAAACGGACTTTATAACCAAATTAAACCGATTTAGACGTATAGGGATTCACAGGGTATTTCTTTCCGTTTGACATAATTGTAGAAAGAAAACATACATGGCATGTGAGCCAGCACTTTCATCGTGAATATATGCTACTGGCGACTTTGTCGTCTGCTGATAACCTAAGAAAACAGTTTGGACCCAATATAACAGGACATACAGAACGTCGATTGGTCCTGATTTGGATACAAAGCGTTTGACATTCCTGAAAAAAAAAAATGAGAAAAACGTTAATTTTGAAAAAAAAAATCAGCAGACGACAACGCAAACATGGAAAATAACCCAGCAAGCAAAGAGTTAAGGCCGAATCTTTGGTCTGTGCCTTCATCTTATTTCATACTTACATACGGATGCGCTCACCTGAGACTTGGCTGCAGTAACTGGCCTCGAGGTTATAAAACTTTTTTCATGCTCAACTCAACTGAGCACAAAATTCAACTGCTCATAAAAACTAAAATACCGACAAATAAAGAAGCTTCTTGCTTTAAGTCTCTCAGATGTTGTATTTATCATGCTAATAAATGTTAAAATGCCAACAATTGTTGGCATTTTAACATTTATGAGCAGGATGAATTTCATGCTCAGCTGAGTTTGAGCATGGAAAAAAGTTTTATAACCTCGGGGCCTGGTCCGGTAGCTGGTCCTTCCGCACTTTTTACTATATATTTGACTCGGTTTGGCAAACCGCTAAATGTCGTCTGCTGTCTGTAGTCTGTTGGTCCTTTTAAAAGTCTCTGCAGCAGTCTACAGGAGCAGTCTGATTAAGGTCCACGCTGATTGCTTGTATGCTGAAATTCGTCTGTGATGTTAGCGACTTGATGCAGCAGATGGCCTTTTATTTTATATATTGTTTTCGTGGCAGGTAATAAGATTACTTATTGCTGGGGCACCCAATGTATAATTCACCCCTGATTTCAGTTCCTGAATCTAGTCGATGCTATAAGATAAAGCCCGTTTTCTCTTGTGGGTGAGCGTTAAATAAAGGTGGACTTAATTATGTCAAAATATACTCTCGGATGTTTATTTCTTATATACTTAAACCGTTTTATTGCAATGAATGACAATGGTATTAATCCGATTAGACAAAAAAGAAATATTTTGAATCAGAAGAAATTCTGAATTCTGAGTTTATGGTCCCATTTGTTGATAAATGCATTTGAAAATGAAACAAAGGAAAAGTGCATTTGCTTGTATCGAACAAAACGTTAAACATCAGCATTGGTACATGTATTTACTTTGTTAGATGCAACCCAAAAGACAATCAATTTAACAATCAATCGAACAGGTAAACAACTTATTCTTGAGAAAGGTGTGGATGTATTAAGCAGCCTATCCACAAACTTTTACAATCGTTTGGCCTGATTCCAATATTCATCACTATGGTTCCGAATTCTGATCTCATATAAAATGGGGAGTCTTTGGTCGACCTTGGCTTATTTCAAATTTTCGCTGTTTTCGTTCTGACACGAGTCAACAACAAAAGTCATGGATCTTAACAACCGCGATCCCAACAGCATCAATGACCATTTGAAGGTATTTTATTTCTATTTTTTTCTTTCTCTTTTTTCTGGGGTTTGGGGGGGGGGCAGTTCGTGAGAGTTTCTTAACGCATATAAGTATTATTTCTTTAACGCTTTCCTTTGTATATATTCATGCTTAGCTCCGACCACTATGAATATTTATATAAATAAACTTTTCACGTTTGTACATAGAACAAAGTAGGGTCATATCTAATATTTCTATAAGCAAATATAGTAGATCCTGATCAGGCAGCTCTAAAAGATATGGCTGGTCTGGGTCTATTCTGTTTGCAAAAGTTATAAAATGCGTCTCTATGAGGGAAAGGGTTATACATACATGCGCAGCAATCTAGTGTGGCTAGAGACCAAACGTTTGGTCTGAGCCTTCAAAATCAAAATTTCATATTCGTGTGTGCGAGAAGAGAAGGCTCTAGCTAATGATTGCGCAAATGCGCAGACTCGCTGAACCTTCGCTACTTGCATATGCAATGATAGAGTACCATGCCTTATGAACTTGTAGATTTCGTTTTACCTCGAACTTTCCATATGACAATATTACAACAATTATTCGTCTTATCAATTGCAGTTTCGAGTTACTATAATTAAATAACATAGTTCTGAATTTACACCGTAAAGCATCATTTTCTCCATATGTGTTGATCGGTTTTAATCAGGACTGATGTCCTTCGAGTTTGAAATTATTTAAGATCTCGTTTCCCGTTAATGTGGAACCGTTTTGTGTTCCTCTATGCAAAATCAGATTGTAAAGAAAGTGTTTAAAATGTTGTGGCATCAGTAATTGCAAACAGATATAACTTGAGCATGATGTACGTATTTTGCAAACTGCCTGCGTTTGTATTAGACCGGAAGCCCCATAACTGTTTACTTAGAAAAAGACGAAATTCACAGAAAGTTTGGAAATTATAACTTGTGATTCCTCATTATAGCATGACTGTATTGCATCAAATGTAATGAAAATTCCATTGGTCTAAAAGGCATATTTCGTAATTTTCATACTTTGTTTCTTTTTACTGTGCTTCCGTTATTTCAGTGGACATCGTTTTTGACTGTTAAGTTTTAATGAGCATAATAAACTTCAGAACATACGCCTACTTTGTGATGTTTTTTCATTACAAGTTGTTCTGTCAAAAGTCTGTGGCTTTGGTGTCTTCATTTGTATATTTGTATTTTTTGCATGCACTTGGTATAAATAAACCGTTGTGTATAGGCCCAGAGGTTATATAACTTTTTTCATGCTCAATTCAGCTGAGCACGAAATTTATCCTGCTCATAAATGTTAAAATACCAACAATTGTTGGCATTTTAACATTTAGAGGCATGATAAACACAACATCTGAAAGACTAAAAGCAAGACAACTTCTTCATTTGTCGGTATTTTAGTTTTTATGAGCAGTTGAAATTTCGTGCTCAGTTGGGTTGAGCATGAAAACAGTTTCATAACCTCGGACCCAGATCATTGCCTTCAGTTTAAACGTCAATGAATTATACTCGAAGTAACGCGCTAGCTGTACATTTCCCCAGGGTGTTACCAATCAAAACAGTCCTACCCAATGCCAAGTGAGCCCATGGTGATATTTTTGTTACACTTTCCATTAGTTCTCATGAACAGACTCAATAAAGCCGAGTCTGCTGTTTTCTAATAGCGTAGGTTCTCTCTTTTTCTGAAGGATCCGTTTTCAAGACCATTTAGGAATTTCTAAATCAAAAACGTCTAAGCTATTTTATTTTAAAAGATACAGTGAAATCTGTGTAAAACGGCCACTCAAATAGACAAAAACAAAGGTCTTAATGACAACTGGCAGCTTAATGAAGGTCGAAAGTATTATGCAATACTTTTGACCTGTATTAAGCGATAATTGGCCTTGAAACCCATTTTTTTGTCTTTTGAGAGTGGCCGTTTTACACAGGTTTTACGTATTCCAATACAATATAACGTTACAATACAATATATTTATTCAGCATTAAACATATAACAATGTTTATAGCCTACACATTAACATATATTAATGTAGTGACAACAAATTTCCTGAGGAGCATCTAGCATTTATTCTGATATGTTTAGTGAATTATATACAAGCAGTCCGGATCCAAGTCAGGTCCGACAGAGCGTTGGTCCTGATCTGGATCCACACTGTTTGACACCCCGACGTTTTATACTGCTGTTTTATAGGTCATGATTAATCACCAAAGCTGTCTTTTAAACATGTTTGTAACTTGTGCGCTATTTTAATTGCTAATGAAGAAATGCCCAAAAGGGTGCTACATTTATGCAAATACATGATACAAACTGAAGGTAGTTCTACAGTAACACACGATATCATAAAATGTTATGTCTGTCTTCCAGACTTGTTTACTTATTTTAACCCTTTGCATTCTGATGAATTATTTCCCAGGCAGATACATGCAATAAGGATATGATTGTTCATTATATATTTTAAGAGGTCACAGGTACAATTTTCAAATGATTATGAACTTCAGTCCCTGAAAATTGCATTTATCATCGCAAACACTGCAGGTCCTGATTAAATGCAGCATTCTGCGGCACATCAGCTGGGTTTTTACTGTTTGCCAAATTTCCAGTAAACAAAGAGGAAAAAATACTAAAGTATGCAATGGCTTAGGCGGTGTTTTATTATATGCATGTGCACGAAGTCCAAGTATTTATCAATCTGGGTCCGGAATTATAATGCCTCCTTAAAGTTAAGGAATACTTA
This sequence comes from Loripinus fragilis, assembly GCA_964019695.1. Classification (NCBI taxonomy): domain Eukaryota; kingdom Metazoa; phylum Mollusca; class Bivalvia; order Lucinida; family Lucinidae; genus Loripinus; species Loripinus fragilis. Next base: position 10,495,588 of record OZ026520.1, read on the forward strand.
AGATAAGTATTGATTTTTCAGAATGCAAAAATAACGTTTCAAACTGATTAAAATCAAAATAGTTTCATTTTTTCTGTAGATAACAAAGATATCTTTGACCACAAGTACTGCATCGATCCAAGCATTTTATTTAGCAATTAATATATACTCAGAAAAAACAATTGAAAAACAATTGAAGGATAATATTTGACATTATAACATTTGGGAATATAATTTTCAAGCAAATTATTTTTGTTATTGATATAATTATTACTATGCAATTCACCAAAATGCATATTGAAATTCACGGGTCATTGGTTTCGATACAGTACTACACCAAATGTACCGACCCTCTCTACCCAAAGTTCACAAGCAAAAAATTTAGCGCTCTCAATTTTTGCTGCAACCTTTACCAGGTCATTGCTTATGTCCTAATTCCGACCACAGACAAAAGTTAACACCAATTTATCAGTCAATGCCCCTTATAATGGGACAAATTCTGAACAAAAATACACGAATATGGCATACCACGGTAAATTTGACTACAAATTTGCAGGAAAGCACTAAAAATAGCTTCAAAATTAGGTGCCATTTTTTTGAGGGAGAACCAGCGATGATTTTGGAGTCAGTCATTATGGAATACAAACGATAAAAATGGGTTTCAATCATTTTTGAACGTTTGTGACTTTTCAGTATAGAGGGTTGAACCATTTGGATTTGTACTGTACTTAAACCATTGAAGCGTGACTAAAATAAAGCATCCGTTTTGATTGCAGATGTCTGGAACTATGAAATACATGCATAATGAGTAAAGTTTTTATTGTATTGAATATTAGAGATGATACTGAATCCAAATATCCTTCAATTGTTTTTCTTAGTTTAGCATGTTGAAGTATCAATATTTAACTTAAGTATTCTTTAACTTTAAGGAAGCATTGTAATTCCGGGCCCTGGACATTTAAAAATATGCGACGTCTACTGAAACCTTGGACGCACAGAACCCTCTAATCTATTGTTTCTTTCTTACATGTAGTTTTTATGACAACATGGTAACATGCCCGACTGAGTACACAATTTTAAAACGGAACTAGGAGGCTCGCAATATCTTTTGAAGTTCAGAATGCTGCCAGAAGCATAGAATAGACAGTCTTTTATTGTCATTAATCCAGGTGCATGGCAAACTACAATGTACATGAAAATGTGTTCATTTCTACATGCTCATTTCTTTGAATTAATGAAAGTGGTTGAGAATTTGTTTAAAAAAGCTTACGGTGAAAAATTCATTCATTGAAAAGACATAATTTATGTTGTAGGTGCACATTGGATTTGCCTCTGTTATGTTAACATGTTACTGGAAATAAGGAAGAAAAACTATTTGGAAATTTACATTTTCCAAGTATCATGTCCAATGTCTTAACCTCTTTAAACATCACAAACTGCCCATCAGTATTAAAATTCCAGTCACTCTACTTCAAATTGTTTATTTTTACATGACAGCTATATCTCCAAATTTGAGTTTATGTACTACCTCTTTGCTTTCCTGCTAGTTGCGTGGAAGTAATTGGATAACAAACTTAGAGAGGGGTGTAGAACATTTAGATATCCAGCAAGATAAGTGTCAATATACTGATATTTGTTTTTCAGGTCCAATTCGAAGATGTGCTTGGAGAGCCCGAGGGTGTCCACAGTATTGACTGTGTCTGGAAACTCTCCTACACCTGCTTTAACATGTGGATCAGCATCTGTTATAAGCTTGCAACTCTCTGCTATGGTATCTGTATTGCCGCCGAATGGGGATGTGAATTCGCATATGTTTCCTTCTACCACATCTGGGTCATCACACCAATGCTGAAACACTGTGAAATTGACTGCGCCGTCTTCAAGAGATTGTTCAAGACCTGTTTGGGATGCTGCCTTGAGCCGTGCTGTGAATCCATGGGAGCTCTTTTCATGGCTTTCAAGAAATAAACAAGACTTTTGTTGGATCTGTTTTGGCTTGTTGATATGTTTATAAGCTTGTACCTCATTGCCGCCGTTTCGTGAACTCGGAAAGGAGGAACGGTTACTTTGATTGGCCAAATGAATTTCCTATGTTCTGAAAACCGGTTTAAATATGCATATATAGCATGTTGATAATTACTTTATAAATATACATTATTAATTAACTGTATTAATGCATTGTGTCAATGCTGTCAATTAATAATTCGTATTTATAAGTAGATTGTCTATAGATGCACCAAAAGGTTCCGCTCATATCGATAACAAACTGGGCCAGTATCTGAAAGAATTGGCCAATAAAGAAAATCGTATTGGCCGATATTTTCAGTTTTTTTTAGTAATACAATTGTCATCTTAACTTTATTTCGTATACTAAACACACGTAGCCTGTCACATTAACCAGGTCAATACGAATTAATTTGATTAGTAAGTGACATTATTGTTACTATTCTAAGTCATATTCCAGCCTTCAACAACACTAGATACAATGTAGTTGGAAGTTAATTCTAACTGACCTTCACCTTTTGTGAGACTGTGATATAAAGTTTGGGTCAGTGCACGAGATTTTTGTATTTGTCGCTTCAGCGAGCAGCGAAGGCTCAGGCGAGTCTGTGCATATGCACAGACTCACCTGAGCCTTCGCTGCTCGCATACACAAAGTATCGATGTAGATGATGACTCAGGACAAAGCTTAGACCTCTAACTTTGCTAGATACGTCAGAATGTGCATTTATTAGATACATTTGCGCATATGCGATAAGTACCAAAATCTCGTGTGCTGGCACATAACCATACATTGTATATTGTTACATTATTTATTGACTTTTACAATAAAATAAAAGAAATTACATCGACCATTTTTTTCTCCTTTTATCATGTTATTGTTAACAGTTCACGTGATCAAGCTGCTCATCTCTCAATGTTTCAAATCTGGTTGTCTCGAAGTCAGTCTTTCTCGAAGCAAAATGTGCAATAACGTTGATTTAACCAACAACGAAAACAACATAAAAACAAACAAACTAAGCAAAAATCAAACCCTGATCATTACCATTTTTACTCATAAAATGTATGTTATGGGTACTTCAAAGAGCCGTCTCAATGAAATGGTGAGGCAGTTCTTTTAAGTCCACATATCATGCAATTGGATATGTAATAAAATATATCAGAAAACACACCCTCGGTCTGATTTCAACGGGCTTAAACAAGTTCTACGACATATCACAGTTTGTTTATGGAGAGGCTGTTGTAGCCTGTGTAATTTGATTTATACAAATATATTGGCTCAAATGGTTAGTTTTTCATCCGTTACAAACGCCAGTTCAGTCAGCCCTGCATCCTACCAGATCAGGAAGCAATCCCATTTATTGATGTCGGTTGGTTCAGAAAAATGAAATGCATGGCGGAGGGACCAATAACCTACATGCGACACATAACTCGTGCATTAATTTCTGAGCACGAAATTTATCCCGCTCATAAATATTTAAATGCCAACATCTGAGAGACTCAAAGCAAGAAACTTCTTTATTTTATTCTAAGCAGTGAAATCAATGCATATCAAAAACAAAAAAAGTGATATCAATCACTAGTGATATGATATGATACCAGTGATTGATATCAGCCTATATTTTTACTGTAGCGTTTTTGGATTACATCTGACTTTTCCATTCACTTAATGCATTTTACTTCAGAACTTCAAACGCCCATAACTTTCTGATTTGTGAACCCATCAAGTGTGGGTATGCATTTTCTTAGTAAGAACGTGAAAAATAATTTGGTACCAAATTTATTTGGGTTTACTAAAAATTTTCGTTTTCGCATTTTCAGCATCTCCCTTTTCAGTGCGTGAGACATTGCATGTAGCCCATAAAAGTATAAAATAAAACGAAAATTTACTTTTTTCTCGATAAATAGCAAATGTATTTATCTCGTGAGTTGAAAACATCAGAATTTTCACGTACCGTGCTCGTAAAAATTCTGATGTTTTGAACAGACTCAATGAAATATAGTTGGTATTCACCTCAAAAAAGTAAATATCCTCTATTTATTTGTTGGTATTTTAGTTTTTATGAGCAGTTGAAATTTCGTGCTCAATTGAGTGGAGCATGAATAAAGTTTTATAACCTTGGGGCATGTCTTCGCGGTTTCCGACCAGTTCATGATCACACCAGTCTGCACAGCTACAGAGATTATCTCACACCGGATAGGCGGCAATCGAAAACGTTAATACTATCGATGACTGTAGATCAAAAATCGTTAGAAACACAGTTTTCGATTGCCATTTGTCGCCTGACTGGCATGCATGGATCGCATGCATCAAAATGAAGGTTTCTCGCGTAGAGACCGACTTGGGCCATGAAAAATGGCCAAATGTACTGCCCTGCCAGCCAAGAGTGACAGTGACATCATGTTTTGTTTGCAAAGTTATCAGGGACTTAGAATCGATAGATCACTTGTGTAATATTCCTATCCTATGGATATTCCTATCCTACGGATAGGATTAATACACAAGTGATCTATCGATTCGCAGTAGCTCAAGTGGAGTGTATTGTGGTTTAAAAGATAGATGATAATTCTTGTAAACAAACAAGCAAATTTAAACATAGTCATCAAAGATGCATAGTAATGAGGCGATTCTATATAGAATCGCCTCTTTACTATGCATCTTTGAAACATCAGTAAAAGTTAATGTTTACTTACCAATGGTAATCAAAACATGATATCACTGTCACTCCTGGTTGGCACGACAGTGGTGCTCGGACAATATTAATCATGATAATGGCAGTTACTCTCACCTTACATGACAACATCTATGCAATCCCTTACTTGACAAGCAAACAACTCACCGAAGATTGTGTTTGTTTGTGTTGATCAATTCTACCCCAGTCTTCAATATCTTAATTTCCTATAGTGCTGCCAAGATCTAATGACCATGTTTACATTTGCTTGTTTGTAAACATTGAAATCAAAACATTAGGCTGGCATATTCAGCCGTCAGGTGTAGTTTTGAATACTATTTGATATCAACGTCGGTAAAGTCGCTGGCAGCAGACAATAGTTTCCATTATGCGCAGGTTCGAATCTCATCAGTGCTTTCATTTCTTTTTCTTCATTTTTATGGTATCATATTTTCACATATATCCTTTAAGCATTATTGGAAATAAGTGGAAATCAGTTTTAACATTAATACAAAGTGTCCATCAAATGGGACATTATCAAACACGAAAATACATATGCGAGATGCCACTGAGTGCATCAACTCAATACGTTATGTATTGCTTGCTGTCATTAAAGCTTTGGAAATGAGTATGATTTATATCTATAAATAAATTGATAAAAATATAAAATAAAATAAAACAAGGTACAGTGGCGGGGTTCGAACTCGGAACCTCTATAACACTAAACAAGAGATTCATCCACTATGCTACGAATTAACCTTGTGATTGGTATGTGCATATAGCATTTTAGATGTTATAAAATGCATATATTATTATAAAAAATAGTGAGTTATAAAAAAATAATTTTGTTATTGGTAAATATTATTGTAAATACAGAATGTCAACATAGTCAAAATAACGCTGCAGGACTCCTGGGTTTCACCAGTACTAAGCAGAGGATAAATTTAAGTGTTTTGGTCCTAAAGAGAAGCTTTGTATTTAACGCCGCTTATAATGTATAATCCCGGACAAAACATTATACTATACTATATTATACTCCGCGCTCGATCAGAGTATGGTGACGAAACAGATTTACAGTTAGACGTATGAATGAAAACCCTATATTTGTTCAATCAGGTGAATAAAGTACCATAACGTGACCAACTATACGTAACTCTACTCTTATCGAGCACAGACTCTAACAGACAACATTAGCTCACGTAACAGTATCTTTAACATATACTTTCATGCCTTATGCCCAGGTCACACATTCACGGATTACCTCGCCGGTTCTACTACGGATTAAAACTCACGGATGACCCAGGAAATGCCAATTTTCGTAGTCCGATACGGATGCACTACATACGTAAGATTAAGTACTACTTCGTATGATTACGGATGCAATATGGAAAGCTACGGACCAATACGGATTGCCACGAATGATGCCGAATTGTATCCGTGTCTAATCCGGCGTCCAGTCCGTGAATGTGTGACCTGGGCATTACTCTATCGCCCTTTTAATGCGTGCGTCAGCAATGGAACCGCTAGTACCAGATTATTACACCTTAGGACAGGGAGCGCAGTGGTTACATGGTAGAGTGCTTGACTCGAGACCGAGGGGCCGCGGGTTCGAGCCTCACCGGCGTCACTGCTTTGTCCTTGAGCAAGAACATTAATCCTAGCTTTGTACTTGTTCATCCCAGGAAGACCCATCCCTTTATAAATGAAAGATTATTGATGGGACGTAAAGAATCAAATCAAACTAAAACAAACATCTTAGGACACAGCGCAGTGCCTCCGGTGGCTCTCGAGCCGGAGACCCCTCGATCTCAACCACTGCGCTCTTCTACTCATTGTACGCATCTGTATCAATATACTTCTAGAAAATAATAATCGAATCAAAGATCCCAAAATATTCTTCTCATCCTTATAAGACTTATTGAAAAATGACTCTTTTGTATTAAGTCGAGATAAGGCTAAATGGTTCATGCGATCGTCTGTCTAAAGACGATTCTCACGAAATCCACCTACATATTAATCAAGAAAAGGAAGAACAATGGTACATAAGTTCGTCGTTTGTTATTGTTGTGGTAAACTCCCAGCAGCATTTATAGCAAGTGATTTGAAATGTAAGCCTTTATTAAAGCAGGCAAATTGCTGCACGCCCGATCAAAATAACATGTAAAACAAGAACGTTATAGCAATCCAAAATCAAAATTATGTCTTCTAATAAGCATATAGAGGCCGCCATTCTGAATACTTAATTGACTTCATTTTGAATTTTGAAAAGCCAATAAAATCCCCTATTTCATTGCAAACTGTACATATTATCTAAAACAGAGGAATCAATAAAAATGCAAACAAAGTTAAAATGAATAGCAGAAAATTAATTTTTCTGTTTATGCCGTAATTCAATAGGGCTATGTGACGTCACTCACCGTAAATGGCTGTCCTTTATAGTTTTTAATTCTCGACTATAAAAACATCTGTAGAGTTTTCAAAAAAATCTATTTTGACCGGGTTTGAGGCAGATTGCATGGTTTAAGCATGCACGGATCCAGAAAGTTTTGTCAGAGGGTGTCCAACTTCGACAACTTTTTTTTGAAAGTTTATGAGGGAAGGGAGGATCAAAATACCAAAGTAAGCGTGCCATTATCGGACCACCAGCGAAACGCCATTTAAATGGCGTTTCGATGACGTGTCGATGATGGCCCGACATTGAATGCTGGCTTGATTTTTCAGTGGATCCGGACCATTATTGCTAAAAAACATAATTGTTTGTGATTTATCAGGGGGGTCCAGACCCCCTGTCCTCATCTGGATCCGTGCATGTTAAGAAAGTCTTGTATTTCAGGGCCCGAAATTACAATGCCTCCTTAAAGTTAAGGAAAACTTAGGTTAAGTATTGATAGTTCAACATGATATTTTAGATGCTAAATAAATTGCCTGGATCGATGCAGTACTTGTGGTCAAAGATATCATTGTGATCTACAGAAAAAAATGAAACTATTTTGATTTAATCAATTTATAACGTTATTTTTCGCATCCTGAAAAATCAATACTTAACTTAAGTCTTCCTTAACTTTAAGGAGGCATTGTAATCCCGGGACTTTTCAACGTTGTGGTACTCAGTGGCGCCCTTCGAATCGAACTATAGTCCCTACTATAGGAACTAAAGTTTGATTCGAACACCTATAGTCGCTACTAGGGTGACGTCACGAACCTACTAGAGATCAACGGCGGGTCGGAGCACCGTTACTGTAGTTGATAGGCTGGTTTCCTACTCTAGACCTATCTAGCACGATGGGTTCAAGATCTAGCACGTTGGGTTCAAGATCGGTCAGTAGCCTCAAAATGATATTGATGTAAAATAAACCTAGCTGAGCATAATTTTTGGTCCCACTTATTCGTAATTGATTATTAGAAAGCGCTGTGCAGTTTATAACATCCTTTTTGTCTACGATGAAGAATTGAATTGGAGCATACAGGGCTATTATTTTTGTTTACTTGCCAACCAACTAAAAGTTCCAACTTTAGCCGTTCGGGTGTGAACGTGCGTGCCAATCTATTACGTAAGAACTATAATAGTAGGAACTTTAGTTCGATTCGAAGTGCGCCACTCTTTAATCGTTAATGGTTAGGGCAGGTAAGGACTAAAACATTCAAGGCACCGCTGTACTATTAAGTACCGTGACTCTGTGTGCAATAGGATTTATGAGCATTTTAAACATGCCCGGGTGTACAATGGTCAAATTTATGAATTTGACAGCCGGGTCTGATGTTTAAGCTAGGTGCGAATTTGGTTTGAAGCATTCATATAAATGTATGACACAAAAAACGACTTCCTATGGCGACACAAAGGAACGACCACAAGTAAATACAAACGCAGTAGCAGTACAAAAGTGCACCATCACCGGCCCAGCAGCGAAATGCCATTCAAAAAGCGTTTCGCTGTCGCCAGATAAAGGCCCGAGACAATGCGATATTCCTGTACAACGATACAGACGTCGTGCACAGAACTGAGGCACAGAACGGTAGGGGGGCATGTTTGTTTTGATAATGAAAATGGCAAAACCATAGTGTCTACTTATGTCACCAAGAGTCATAACAGATTTAAGCAAAGCAAAAGTCGCTCCCTCCCTTAATTAGTTATTATAGGACACGACACAAAACTTTACACCGTTAATCCCCAACAACTTCCACACATAGAGGATTACCAAGTAAGAATATAAAATCGGGCCACCATCGGCCCACCAGCGAAACACCATTCAAATGATGTTTCGTTGGTGAGCCGATAGTGGCCCAAAGACTGTAAGCTGTCAGGATATGTATCCAGCACAGATATGTTGAAGCGAGAAAGTTACGAGGGGCGTTCAATATGTAATGAAAACAGCCCAGTATATCCCAAAGTTTTATATTTACACACTTCATAATTACTTTCACTAAAAGGTCTGTTTTTTGGCTAAATGAAAGTAAAATTGCAGTTGTCCAGCTCCTTATCAAATTTACACAAGCCACTTTCAAGATATGGTGCTGAAGTACACTGCGATATGAAATAAAACAATGTTTTCAAAAGCAGATAACTACAAAGACGAAGGGGTGTTTTCAGTCTCCTTCTTTGTGTGGTAAATATCCATATATTAGTGATTTATACATGCACATTTTTTTGGTATTGCTGTATACTCTATGAAAAACTGAGGCTGCCATTTTGATTAAAATCCTCCATGAAGCTACATTTTCTGGTATTCAATTGATAGCGTCGTTTTTGCGTGAACGAATACATAGCGAAAATTTATACGAAAATCATTTGTAACATTTTTTCTTGTCGCGTTGATGTTCATTTGCAAGTAACACAGCCGATTTTGAAATTTCCATATTTGATATCACCCATAAAGTACCCCAAATACGTCATTTAAAATAAGAAAATCACTTAAAAGAATGCCATCTCTGGCTTAGACTGAAATGGATCAGACAAAGTACTGCGTTTCATCGATGTTTGCATTCGGATGCATTATTTGGACATTGTTACACGTATTTACATGTACATATTCTGGCTGGCTTATTTCAGACAATAAAATTATAGGAAACGAAAATGGTATACCACTAAGATGAGCTACTCCTAGATGTTGGTAACAGCTTAACTGGTCTGCTGCTAGACTGGCATCAGTCCACTAAATAAATATATCTACATTTATAATTATATTTATTCTATGGAAAAAAATCATCTTCTAAAAATTCTATCCTCTCTGATAGTCAAATTTAGTGTCTAAGCCGAGAATTTCTACTTCCAAGTAAAGTTTATGAATTGCTATCTTAGAGAGATTATCAGTTATACTAAAAAAAATGACATTAGAGACTGGGGCCAGTCTAGTCTGCTACCTATGCACTGTGTGTATTGAAACTTTGATCATGTTGATACAATCAAAATTGTCTTTTCCTGGTACAAAGCCACATTTCCGATTTTCAAGAACCATGCGTATTTTAGTGTTACGTCCATGGCTTTAAACGACGTCAACGTAAGAGGGGGGAACGTAATAAAACCGTATGTACGAGAAATCGGTACCAGTCAAAAGTTTGTATCGTTATGGCAGATAAAGGAGAAATGAGTCAGAAAACTATGAATATGTGATTCGTGCATGTTAAATGTTTGTTTTAGAAAATACAGCATGCCTTTCTACCTTTGTTAAAATGAGTCTTTACAATTCGAAGGAAAATATATGCAGTGTATATTAGTGTGCTTTTTAAAAAGTCTGTAACTTGTTAAATTTTGAAAGATAAAATAATGTTTCTTGCACCATTATAAAGGCGATGCTTTGATCTTTCGTTTAGCATATGGCATAAAATCCTAACGCGTTTGTGGATGGAGTTATGATTGGGTTTTCATTACATATTGAACCCCCCTCGTAGCACCGATTACGATCATATAATTTGACTAAAGATTAACCCATTTTAATCGAATTGAATTTCCCTACCTTATCAAATGGATCCGTCCTTTCCGTTTAAAGGGGAGTTGGGTGTTATTTTTCATTTTATTTAAATTTCAATAGACAAGTTTGTAAGCAAACAGTTGCGATCCTGATCAGACGTTCCGTGGCGTCTGATCTGGATATGCACTGTCTATTTCCCATATGGGTAAAACTGTAAATGTCTAGACTGCTTGAATTTTGATAAAATAATAAAAAAAACACACACACTCAAACCACGAGATGCTTCAAATGCGTACATACAACAAATACGCACATGTGAGCACATGCTATAGCGGTACTTATCGCATATTTGAAAGGTAATTCTTTAAACGGACTATCTTGTGGGCCACACACGTCTAGTTTCTTGTTTTTCTGTCACCTCGCTCCATACCTTTTGTGACCCAGAATGTGCTGGCCATTATGTTTTGAACCGAAATAATAAAAATATCAGGGTAAAGTAGGGTATATTCGGACAGACAGCTTAATTCGGACAGCGACCTTGTTTGTTTCATATTTCAAATATTGAAATAAAAACAAATTAACTAAGCAAACAGTGAAAGTCCTGATGAGACGGCTCATAAGGAGCCGTCTCATCTGGACTTACACTGTTTGCAAATGTGTGTCCGAATTTGCCTGATGTCTGAATTTACCCGACTTTACCTTATCCAACACATGATATTTTGCTACTTTCATGCACATAAGCCTTTAAACGCATATGCTGTACGTTCCAACGTGACCAGATGTCTAAATGTTTGTCTGAATTATCATCTACATCCATACTTTGTGTATGCCAGCAGGGATGACTGGCGAGCCTGCGCAATTGCGCATGCTCTCATTAGTCTTTGTTGCTCGAGTATGCGATAAGTACCAAAATCTAATGCGATGGCTCATATTTGTATGCCTTGGACGTCAGTATTACTTGACTTTTCGCTTACTGTAAAGACGGCAACTTTAATTTTCATATCTGGGTGTGGTTCGGCTATTTCATCTGCTAAGGAAGGGTAATCCGTTTTTTTTTATAATTTGGTAAAGAGTTAATAAGCTTTTTGAGCCGCGCAAATGTGCAATCCTAACTGTACACACACTGAACTCACATTCATTAACCCTTAAAGCGCATAATCACAAAATATATGTTTTTTTCGTACCCTAAACTATTTGAAGCCTCATAGATAAACAGTGTGGACCCATATAAGACTGCTCTTGTAGGAGCAGTCTTTTTTTTGTCCACAATGTTTGCGTCCCTGCTTTTGTTAAATAAACATTTTCAGATGCAGTTATTTTGCTGGAGTTTTAAGGACTAAATTATGACTGAGGTGGTGGCACAAGATGATGCAGTTCCTTTTGAATCCAAACCACGCCTCTTTTTCAGCTTTTACCTATGTCTAAGGTTGACTAGTCCTAATTACGCATCTATGAGATGCCGCCTTTAAAGAAAGCGAAAAGTCAAGTAATAGGTAGGTTTGTAGGTTACAACCATAGTGATGATAACGACCACAAATAGAACTATGGCCCGACATAACAGGTGGTTGTGGTTCTTGATCACCTAAAAAAATCGATAAGTCAATTGTCCCCCTTACACCGTGGTAACTATATCGCGAAATCGATTGTATATGAGTCCAGGTATCGATAGTATTCGTCTCGCATTGATGATATTGCTGTTCAGTATTGGTGCAGACGAATGTGGCCGAATAGGGTACCCAAATATACCATCTGAATATTTTACCAGAATTGTTCAATGGATTTTTCATTTATGTAACATAAAATGTGCTCATAAAATTTGTTTCAAATTGGAGAAAAAGGTTTTTCATCTTAAAATGTAATACATGTTAGTCCACTATTCGTATGTTCTGTATGGAGTCTTAAAACAGCACTTGAGTACTGCATTTTTTAATGTTCATAAAACATATGGACCACTCCGTGAAAAAACAAAGGCGCAGACCAGCCTGTGCATCCGCAGTGGTTTAGAAATAACACAGCTTCTCCAAAGGCCGTCGGCGGCGGTACAGTCGGTTGGCCAAGACCACTTTTTAGTCGGAAAAAGGTTTTAGCAGAACCGCTTTTTTATCCGAGTATGCTTATTTGGTCTGGTCATTTTTTTCATAAAACTTATTTTGTATTAAATAACTGAAGCGTACTTATTACCCCAGTGCGTCAAAGGCGGTCATTATAAAAATGACACCTGTGTTAACGACGGCAATTATAATTAAAGAATTATCGTTTGGAGTGATCATGCAGCAGAATGTTCTTAATAGGTCTAGACTCGAAGCCAATATACCTTTATTACGGGGTCTAGATGATAAGGATAAAATCCAGCATAATATTGTGAATATATTTAACATTCACTTTGGGCGCTCAAAAGAACCGTCTCACTGAGACAGTTCTTCGAGTACATGCTCGGTTCTTATCTGGATCCAAACAGTACATTTTTTTCGAAAATAAAATCAGCTGACATCTGTATAGACTCGGACTGGGTCCGAGCAGTTACCTATTTAAGAATATGTCACTGTTCCGAGGTAAAGAACATTGAGTTGACAAAAAGGTCTGATCAGCGTCTTCGCTTCAAGTTAAAAAATTATAATACAGAAATATAATGCGGACAGAAAAATGCACCAATATTTACGAGAACAGTGCTTTAGGCCAGATCCTTGTCAGATTTAAACACAGATGAGCGAACTCCCGCTGAGATCCCGCTGTGTCAACGTGAAGATGACCACATCGTAAAACGTGTGCCAGAAGAGTTTGGAGCAGGTCAAACTATGCAGATATTACGTGCTCATAGCAGTTCCTTGTCTTCACTGCCTAGATGCTACTTTATGCATGAATTTTCAGTTTACCATATGCGAACAACAAATGCGCATAGTAGTTTATCTGCGCAGTCTGATCAGCCACATTGCTGTTTGCTGCTGAAAAAAATGTTTTTGTCAGTTCTGGTTCTCGGGCCGATGTGAAGGGATTTGTTTAAATCTGTGCATTCCGGGAATATTTAACCGAAACATATGGGACGCAAACAGCACTGGTTCAGGTCAGACCTGGGATTTTCAATCTCACCAGGACCTTTTAAATTGCCTCACAAAAAATTAAATCATAAGTTTACAATTTATTAATAATTCATTGCAATCAATACAGGCCCGGAGAGATGTCTTGTTATGAAGTATCTGGATCTACACTGTTGCTAGGACTCTTCGGCATAATATATGCATGTCTTTTACAATACTTGCAAAGCCTAAACAATACGAAACTATTTGCGCAGTCTGAGCATCTGCCCATGAAGTGACAGTTTTGGTAGTATGGCTGAAAAAGGTTATTATACTGAACAGTAAAGACCCTGACGAGAAGCCGCATGACCAAATTAGTAAGATATGTGTACAGTGCACGAAGACTGAGATCAGCCTGGGTGTCTGATGCACAACCATGTCGCATTTTTAGTAGAATGGCAAGTCTTCAACACAACCCAGTTTATACAGAGTCGTGTATTCAGTAAAAACTGTAAAATTAGTACTTCATTACGATCAAGATAAGACCTTTTGCCCCAGGGATTATCTGACACCTATAGGATTATCGCATATCCGGTTATGAGCGTCTCGAAATCCTTTGTCACCCATAATCACACGGGACAGGCGACAATCGAAAACGCCCTTAACAATCGACGAAGGCGGATCAAAAATCGCTAGAAACAGTGTTTTCGATTGCCATGTGTAACCAGTCTGGCGAAAAATAGCAATCGAAAACTCTGTTTCTAATTATTCTGATCTATGTTCGCCGATAGTTTTAACGTTTTCGAATGCCGCCTATCCGATGTGAGAATGAAGTACAAATATTCTGCCAGATGAAGTCTTCAAATTAATTTCTTTTGCAATAGATAGGCGTTAATAATAATAATAATAATAATAATAATAATAATAATTGTTATCCTTAAAATAAAGAAGATTAAAATAAATTGAAGCAACTTATAATAAAATGGTTTTTATTTCGGCGATTTGTCATGGTCAGTGGTACCTCGGACCATTGGGTCCGAGGTGGTACTTTACTTCTTACATGTCTTACGTGTTACAAAAATTATGATTTTTTTTTCATATTCATGTCTCTAAATCAGCTAAGCTTTCCCATTCTTTTAAAAATGATGTTAGATTTCTCGACATCCGCTAAGCTTATCGAATAGTGCGGGAGCATTAAAGACCCGCAATCCAATTAGGACTTCGGCATTTTGTCCGTAGGTAAGAAGGCGCTAAAACTCAATTTTCAACTTAAAAATGACAGATCTAAAATTTAACTTATTTTTTTGAAACTTATATGGTTGATATTGTTGGATGATAGAGATGTCATTTATAACTTATAAAAGATCGAGAAAATATCAGAATATGATTATTTTGGGGTCACAAAATGCTCACCCTAAGCATTTTCATTCAATTTACATAGAAATGAATGGGATTTTACCAGTTAAAAAGATGAACAATTTGACAAAACTAAATATTAAGTTATTTCATATTTGTTTATATCATTGTAAAGATAAAATATTAAATTTTCTTGTGATAACTTATAAAACAATGGCAAGTTAATAATAAGTTAGCTATCAATAATTCATTTAATGGTTTGTATACTTTTCTGTGTAATTGATGCCACAGATTTCAACAGGTAAGTTGCGGGAGTGGTCAATATTCAAGGGAGATAATCGGACAGCTAAAACCGATTACAGCTGATATTGTCCCATATGAATATTCTTTCGCTGTTTAAAATGTTTAATTGTTACACTATTATTGCAGAGAGCAACAAAAGAACTAATCCGATTAGACAAAATATAAAATATTATATATTGGAAAGGAAACGTATTTTGTGTGTGTGTGTGTGTGTGTGTTCCCCATTATAATTTAGGATAAAAAAATAAAGTTTGAAGCCACGAACATGAGCATTCAGAAGTAACTTTCTCTTTACATGCCCATGCACGGATCCAGAAAGTTTTGTTAGGGGGATCCAATTTTGACAACGTTTTTTTAGTTGATGAGGGGAGGGAGGATCTAAATACCACTATAAGGGGATCCGGACCAGTATTGCTAAGAAACCCTATTTTTGTGATTTTTCAGGGGTATGTGTTGTGTGTGTGTGTGTGTGGGGGGGGGGGGTCCAAACCCCTGTCCCTACCTCTGGATCCGCTCGTGATGCATGTCTGATAGAAAATTTTCTTCAGAAACAGACAGACATTTACACAACGCAAGTCTATAAAACGCGTCCACTTAAAATGAATATTTGTTTGGCCTTGTCAGTATTCCAGATAAGTGAATAATTTAGTGAACATTTTTCCTAATTTCTCGTTTCTTATTCTAAAACACATATTTTGATACTCTAAATAGCCATCTTACCGAGACTACGGTTCTTTTGAGCACCAAAATTATAAGTTTTGGGTGAAACGAATTAAAAGTAATCAGGAATTAACCCCGCTTATCTGGAGTCGCATCTAATTCCAGTATTAACCATTTTCTTGCTAGTGGCGACTTTTGTCGATTGTTGATAACCTTTGCAAGCAGTTTTGATCCAGATCAGGCCCGACAAAATGTCGGACCTGACAAAATGTCGAACCTGATCTGGATCCAACTAATTGACACTCTGATACTATTCCTGGAAGAATTGATTTTGAAAAAATAGCAGACAACAAAAAGCATTCAAAATTACCCAGTGGGCAAAGGGTTAATCACTATGGTTCCAAATTGAACTCTTATATAAAAAGGTAGGTCTATTACCATTCTTGGTTCTTCTTACGTTTTCGGTTGTTTCGCTAGGACACTGCCATAATTAACAATCATGGATCTTAACAACCGTGATCCCAACAACATCAATGACCATTTGAAGGTATTATTTACCTCTTTTTTTAAAATTGATTTTTGGGGTTTAAATTTTCATTTTGAATATTGATAGATCAACTTGATTTTTTTCTAATGAAAACATACATTCTACATCAAATCAAAAAATATTTAAAAATGTCTCCTTAATAGGTGGCATATTGATACGTCAGGCCAACACAGCTATGCAAGCTTAACTAAAGTGTGATTTTGGGGTTACACTTTTCATTTTGAATATTAATACTTGATATTTTTCTAAAGGAAACACGCACCCTCCAATTAAGTATTTATGTCTGCTTAATAGTCAGATAGTAGGCATGATTTAACGTGATCTGGCCTCGAGGTTCATTCTCAAACTCAAAATAAAGCGCAATGATTGGCTGCTTGCGGACATGCGTCCGCAAGAAGCCAATCATTGCGTTTTGTTTTGAGTTTGAGACTGTACAGCTATGCAAGCTTAGCTGATGTGATTTTTTTTGGGGTTAAACTTTTCATTTTGAATATTGATACTTATTTTTTTCTAATTGAAACATGCACCCTATATCCAATCAAAAAGTTGGTTAAAAGATTGCATGATGAAACATGATCAGGCCAACACAGCTATGCAAGCTAAACTGAAATGGATATGCCTATTTCCTTCATAAATTCTATGCATATTAAAGCTGCATAGTCTGTAAATTTTGATCTTTTAATTTTGGAACTAATGTTTTTATTTTTCAAGAACACAGTAAAAGAACTAAAATTCAGGTATACATTTTAGTAATTTCGTAAATCTTAACAAATTATCAGTATCAAAACAACAGCATTTATGTTAAAATTAACTGTCTATAATTATTGGAGGGATGCAAATAATTACCAATAAGAGAAAAACACACCTGTTTTATATGATAATTCACTTTTGCGTGCAGTTTTCAGCTATAGTTAACATGGTTAACAGATTTATTGTGAAAACATAACTCAATTCTACTATTACAAATGATTTAAAAAGAAAATAATAAAATGAAAAATGTTCATAGTTGCAGACTTAGTCTCTTTAACCACTCGTTGATCTCGACATGATGTTACTACTATACTCTGATTTTTAGACAGTTAACCCATTGAAGCCTAGCATTTTTTATGGGACATCAGCAAAAACTGCAGAACCAGAGCAGAGCTTCTGATCTCGTACTGCACTGTTTGCTGACAGAATGTGTGTTTGCTTACAGAATGTGTTTAGAATTGAAACTTACAACCCAACAACACTTAAATTTGAAAAATGAATTTGCCAATTTGATCAGCGGAAGGGAGGATAATTTTTAGGGTCATTCTCCTCCCTTCCGCTGATTCATTCAAGAAGGGTTGTTGTCAGTTACAAGTGAAAGTATGCACACGAATTACTGGTTAACCGCTTGTTCAAGCCTGCACAGGGAAAAAGTGTGGTTAGGTGAACTGACCGTCCCGCTATGACCATAGCTGTTGACTTGGGACGTAAAGCAAACAAACAAACAAACAAAAACATAACAAAAATTGATAAAGGTGGTCCATTCCATAATTAGTCATAAAAAGGTTAACTTAAACTGGATTTTGTTGAGCATCGTGTAATGCCAGAGAATAACTGGGAAAAGTATACATGTATACTCTACCATATGCCAGTCGGTGTAGGAATGTCCAGAACAATATAAATGTCAGGCCCTTAATTAGCACAAGAAACAAACAATAATGTGGTTTTGTTTTATGATGACAAAATTAAGTGTCTTAACCCTTAAAGCGCCACTTATAATTTGCAACAGACGATTCTCATGAAATTTCATACCTTATTTTTTTTTCAAAAATTTAAGAAAGATGTTGCAGAAAGTGCCGTCTGCTGCAGTCGTGATTGGCGCTTTAAGAGTTAAAGATATAGGTATCAAAAATACAATGCGTCTTCAGCAAAAAGCTACGTGCATGAAGGGGCTCATTTGGCTCCCTCCGGAGCCAAAAAATTAAAAATTGCTTTTCACCATTTTCTACTGATTGGTTTATTGGAAGAATAACCCAAGTGTAAAAGTCTGGTATTTAAACTTTTAACGTTGCTATAGTAACATAAATGACCACCAAAATAGGCTTAATATAGAGAGTTTGCCATTTTGGACCAAATTTAAGGCTTCGGGAGACCGACATTCTAATAATTAGATATCAGCAGATCAACGTACAAAAAAAATCTTTTGATATGTTGCATGCCTTGATAATTCTCATCATCTGCTAAAATACTTTTTTCTGTAATTACGTGTGGCCTATGTTCATTTCTCTGTCAAATGTCTCAAATTGTTCCAAAATGGTCACTTTCCTATTTTCAGCCTATTTTGATGGCCAATTTTGTTACCATAGCAACGGTAAAAGTCAAATTAATACCAGACTTTTACACTTGGGCTATTGTTCTAATAAACTGATAAGCAGAGATTGGTGAAAACCTATTTCTATTTTTCGCTTCATAGGGGGGGGGGGGGGATACTCCCTTAATGTACGTAGTTCTTAAAATTTTGGCTTTTTAAAATACTTGGTCAACGTCTAAAACGTTTCATTCATGTTTTATTTTCCATATCTATTCTTATGAATGCCACATATGCACGGTATCAAGTGTTTATATTATATTAATCAGATATATGTTAATTTAAAGGATATTACCTTATTAATCTAGATTTGTTTTAAATTTTATTTCTCTGTATAAATACACAATAGCAAAATTACAAGCACTAAAATAAAAAGTTACAAGTTTTATACAAAAGGGATTCAGAAGGAAGTCTATTGACTTTTGTGAACTGTATCCCTTTAGACGAATATGCGCTAAATGGTAACTGTGATATGTAACGGCAAATACAAATTTTATGCCATTAAACTTAAGAACAAATTTAGTCACGTAAACCAATGTATACAGATAAATGTAGAGCTTGTCCCAAACATACACAAAATGTTTCTGCTTAGAACAAGCGACATTCACTGTATTCATTACAGACAACAAAATAAATAAAACAATAACATAATTATACATAGTACCAACCTCAACGGGGATAAGAGATGTTTACTGCCCTTGGTAAGAACTTTTTTGGAGACTACATATGCCTAAGAGAGCGTCTTAGCTAAAGACCAAAGATTTCACTGTTATTTGAAAATTTGAAATAAAATTTATCTCTGTTTTTCAGGTCCAATTTGAAGATGTCCTTGGAGAGCCCGAAGGTGTCCACAGTATTGACTGTGTCTGGAAACTCTCCTACACCTGCTTTAACATGTGGATCAGCATCTGTTATAAGCTTGCAACTCTCTGCTATGGTATCTGTATTGCCGCCGAATGGGGATGTGAATTCGCATATGTTTCCTTCTACCACATCTGGGTCATCACACCATTGCTGAAATGCTTTGACGTTAACTGCGCCGTCTTCAAGAAATTGGTCAAGACCTGCTTGGGATGCTGCCTTGAGCCTTGCTGTGAAGCTATGGGGGCTCTTTTCATGGCTTTCAAAAAATAGACAATTCACTATATTGGACTATTGGACTTTGTTGACATGCGGAAAATGGATAAACCGAAACGAAAACTGGATTATACAAGAAGGTTTTAAGAACTTGGAAAGGATTGGCTGCATTTGTTAGCCATATGATCTTCCTTTGTTCTAAATCCTGCACCGAAAACCATAAACCTAAAGAAATATTGCAACTACTGTCTTGCCAACCAAAAATGACAGTTGCGAAATACTTTGTTTTCAATTGTTTAGTAATAGCCCATTAACTTCAAGAACATTGAGAAGAAAATAGTTACTACTTTATGGCAATATTTTGTTGGCCTCTGATATACGATATATTGTTGCATATTCATTTTATTCAAACGTTACAAATACAATTAAAAATACACAATAAAAATTTGATACGCAGTTTCTCTCATTTCATAGAATCAAACACCGAAGTCGAAATTTCGAAATGGCAGGTCTACATTTTGAGTTCAGAACCCAAAATAAGAGTAAAGGAACTGAACTTACAAGACGGCAGGTGATAAATCAAAAGTGTTTTATGGCATTTTAAACTTTGAGGTTTCAGATGTAATCTCAAAATTTCGACATCTGGGCTCGAAATCTCTAATCTAGAAATTTCGACATCTTGTTTTTCTGAACTTTTTTTTGTACTTTTCATTCAATTGTTTTCAGCGTATAGAACATAGTTAAACATGTTAGAGGCAACAAATAATTATGAGAATTTTGAATTCATAGATAATCAAAAGAATCAAAGAAGTAAGTAAGGGTGCAAAAATCAGGAATCGATACAATCAAGTACCACACCTGACCCAGGATACCAATGGGAAAGTGACACACTTACAGTAATACACCACAAAGATAGCAAAGAGGTCAGTCATTTCCCAGCAGGTGACCACAAGGCACAAATAAACAGATGCGCAAAAAGGCATAACAAACACCAGGCAGAAAAAACATAAATGATCCACAAAAGAAGTACAACCTTTGAACGGCCTGTAAAATATTTTACTGGAGGGCTTAAACCGGTTTCACGGCGCCACCAGTTTTTTTTTTTGCTGACCGCTCCAAGGTGGTTCTTCTTTTGTGGATGTTTTGGTTATTTATGTACCATGCTTATCTTTGTTATGCTGTCTTGTCTGTATCTTGCAGTTTTGCGGTCACCTGCTGGGAAAGGGCTGGCCTCTTGACGCTCTTGTGTGTTTTTTTTTTGCATATTTGTGATTTTCCATATGGTGTTCCAGGTCAGGTATGGTACTTGCTTTTCTCGCACACCAGATCGGGATTTCCGCTGCTTTACACATGTGAGATAATTCTTTCTCCGACCTTTGCCTTTGTAAGCTACGCTGTCAGCTCATATAAGAAAGGACGTGTAACGATTTGGCCTTTTTTTGGCCAACGATGGATTTGGCTGAAATTTAGATATAATGTAGTTTGATTTTTGTCCTTTTACATGGGTATGTTTTTAATTTAACGACGGCATATACAACCACGTGAATTTAAGTTTCTCACTAATGTGTATACACAGAGGTTTGTTCATGAATATGGACATTTTAAAAGATGCAAAAAGCAAACTGACCTCAAACATGATATCATTAATGCGTGAGTTTATAACCGTCATGTCTATGTTGTGATTTGAGCTAACACTACCATGATTAATCAAAACTTGGTTAAAAACGTTGTTTTAGATAGGTTTTTTCAGGTGCAATATATACTGAGCATTTAAGGCTATTAGTGTTTTATCGCTTTTTCCAGTTATCTTCAGCACACAAAAAAACTATTGCGGTTTATTCATACGCACCAGCGTATATATTTTTTAATGTTAACCCTTAAAGCGCCAATCACAACTGCAGCAGACGACAAATTTTGGGACATTTATCCCAATTTTCAACAAAAATAAGGTATGATATTGCATGAGAATCGTCTGCCAGCAGACGAATCTCATGAAATATTATGCCTTATTTGTTATTTTGAAACAGTGGCTAAATTTGAAATTGTCGTCTGCTGCAAATTATAGGTGGCGCTTTAAGGGTTAAACGCGGCATTACATGTGCAACCTTATGTGCTGGATTGGTATGAAGAACAACGTGGCTGGCCATGAATACCAAGGATAGCATGGCTGCCGAAATGTAAATGAAATCGTTGAAAACTATTAATGCTCAATTTCAAATTATTAAATAGATACAGTAGATAAATGTGAGCGTTGTGTATCTGTCTGTTCATCTGTTTGTCCGTCTGTATGTAACATCTTTGTGTCTGTGACGTATCTCCCAAATGTTTGGTTCGATTAAAAGATTAATTCACGTAACATGTGCACCTATGTAGAAGAACATGCGGAATAAATGTTTCAGTTGCGCCACTTTAAGACCATCATCATAGCATGCAGTCATATGTTACATGTACAAAATGTCTATCTGATCCATACTTTACAAACGTCTTGGCTCAGACATCCAATAGTCGTGAAAGCTCTGTGGCCTATATCATTTACCTATTATGAGACAACTGTGGTGTCTGACGTGTGACTAAAAGATTCCGACGAAACAAAATAAGTACAGTCAGACATAAGTTAAGCATCGCCCCAATAGTTTCCTTGAAAACGAAGGAAGCTTTCTAGTCATTGATATTTTCTTGTTTTATTTATGAACATAGATAAAGTGGTGACAATTGACAACTTTCGCTTCGATTATCACAAAGGCAAACAACCAGGCATGGAAAATGCACATTTTACTCCTAAAATGTTCCTATTCTCTAACCCATTATGGTATTTTCAAAACGTTTAGACATGTAGAGTGTTAGTGTCTTATTGTTACAATATCAAAGACAAGTTCTGTCTGAAAATTTCAGATTCACATCTCAAAAAGAACAAAAGTTATGGATGTGTAAAGAATGGCATGGTCTATTCTTAACTTCTAACAAAGAAAACAAACACAGTTTGCATATTGGCGTGCTTAGAACTGCATGTTAGCGCGCTTTAATGTAGGCAAATGAGCAGCGTGACATGGAAGGACGTTGTAGACCTTGATGAGATCTATCTAAGAAATTCTTGTAAAAGCCCTGCCAGTAACACAGCTTACTTAACCCATAGATCGTCTCATTGCCAAAGTACCTGCCGTCCAGCCCACATAACACCAAACTTATTTTTGTTTGGCCAAAACTTGCTGTGATTTGATATATTGAAGTATACCCCATAGCAATGACGACGTGCAAATCAACACGGCAAGATCTCTTGCTCGAATCTATACAAAATTTTGTGTGTTGCTCACGTTTGTAAAGCCGCCTTAGAACTGATTTTACACGGCACTTCGTTTACCAATACCTGATTATTCTCAGTCCGTGCATGACTGAGTAATAATATACTGCAGAACCTTTGTTAATGCTATTACCGCCTAGACAAATATTCTGCTCTATTCGACGAAACGAGCAGAATGTTAAATGTATAGTGAAAATGCAAAAATTATAAACACGCGATTAACTATCTAGAGTATGATCCTTTATAACTGACATGAAATTTTGAGTTCAACAGGATCAGTTTGGCACTAGTTTGAAAACTACGTCTAGATTATTTCTGCGGTTATTTGAATTCAAAGTAAGCACTTTTGATTAAGCTGTGACACTTTAAGGGTACACCAAAAAAAAGGAATTGGTATATACAGGTGACTGTAGAAATTCAGCAAAATGACCAAATGACATTCTGATATGTTCAGCAGACCAAAGAAAGACTAGGGTAACAAAATATGACAGTTGTTCTTCTAAAGAAATTTATACTCGAAAAACGTCTCTGAAATAATGTTTGGGTGATGCTTAACTTATGTTTGACTGTATATTATGTTCTATGCCATTGTGCAAGACACTTCATCTTTATTGCTTAGTACTTGTTCAACCAAAGAAAACTTAATGACTGGAATAGTGTTGACTGTGACGTAGAGCAATGATGTAGGGCATTTACACTTAGATGACGACCATGTGCGTGAGTTCCAATACAACCAATGTCACCAAAATCTAACAATTTGTTTTGACTGTCCCAGATAAGTATCTATGCAAGTTAAGATAAAATCCACCTTGCCGTTAATACGTTAGAGCATAGGCAAAAGCTACGTCACAGCACATATATCAGAATCATTTAATGAAAGATTTTCTATCCCAGGGTAAAATCTCAGACATCCTTATCCAGTGTGCAAGAAAATCTTATCCTACCCAGGCTATCTTACCCAGGCTGTTACATGAGGGCTACATACATTGGTTGTATTGGAACTCAAGCACATTGTCGTCAAGTGACGTCTTTGTTATCTTTAAATGACGTCATCATGTGCAATTGCATCTTAGCGTATTCAGGGACTTCTGGAAGTTTATTTTTAAAATAAAATAATAAAAAAAAACAGTGGTGAGCAAGAAAAATAATCCAATATTCGTGTGAGGGTAGGATAGAAAAATCCGTCCCTAATGATGCCAAACGTCGATCCTCGAGGCATATTTTTCTATCCTACCCGAACACTCATGATAGATTCCGCACACTCATGATAGATTCTTATATTCTCCCACCTTTGCCCATGTAAGATAGGCTGTCAGCTCTTGTAATACATTTCTTTCTCACAAAACAACGCATACAAGATCGAGTGATCCCTGTGTAAGCTCGCTGTCGGAAAAATCTGTCCCACATCGCTACCCATGTGAGATAAGCGTAACTAATACGAGATAAGCCACACGCGGCCAGTTGCTAATGTGAGATAACATTTTTAGCGCATGACTGTATTCCTTCAAAAACGAAAGTTGAATTGTTGTCAGCCAGGAAAAAAGTCAATATTGAATTTTCAGCGATTTAAGTCGGCCTTCAACTTGGTTTAAAAGTAAGACTGCGCATATTTACTTAAAACCTTTATTCAATGCTTTGAACATGCTGAGAACATTGTCATATTTAACCTGTTGGGCAATACGTGACTGAATGCACCAGGACGGGGAGCCTTGACGATGTAAAAAAACACACACACATTTTCCTCAACAAAATTACTTGCTGGAGTTACTGTAGCTGATAAGCTAGTTCTTGTAAAACCCATTTTGATGAAATTACCATTTGTTCATTGTTTAATGCGCTGTTTATTCGCTGTTTCAAGTTGATTTGTACAGCGCGCGTCATTGACTGTAAACATCGACCTCAGTGACGTCACCAACATATATTACACAGTACTTAACCGTACGGTCGTGGTATCTGAGAAAAAAATCAATCATTGGTGTTCAGTGGTTCCAGAAAATCCCAACCCTCAGGTCCACCATTCAGTGGGAAACTTGGCAAGCCTCGTTTCCCACTGGAACGGTGGGCCCTCGGGTTGGGATTTTTCTGTCCCCACTGAACACCAATGATGGATTCTATTTATACCACGTGACAGCTTTCTTACATGGGCAGAGCAAAATATTCCTTTTCTCCGAGAAAGGGTAAACAAAGAACCAACATATTGCGTCTAAGTAACTCAAAGACTCTAAGCATGGTTAAGCGTCACTTATTGATGTCGCTAAAAGGTAATGACGTCACCATACGTGCGCCACGTGTCAATATTGGCAACAAGACGCTAACAGTACAGTGACAGCAGGATTTTCTTTTGCTATTTGCAACTTTACCAATGCTCCAGTCGTGTTTTTCAGTCAAGAACAAGGTGCAAACTATGTTTACACCCGTTTCCATACCCGATTAACACACTCGTGTACACAGAATTGAGGTAAAGTTATTTTTTTTTACATTTTAATGACTTTTTATGTTTCAACAAAAAAGCTTGAAAAGTGAGCCTGTCGGTGTAGGATAGAAAAAAAACTCACCCCCGGGGTCGGAATTTAACCAGGGACGAGGCTAGCCGAGGGTGAGATTTCCCTAACCTACATGGACAGACTCATGATGGATTGTTTTTCTCTCACTTTCCCTCAGGTTAGATATGTCTATCCTACATTGACATTCGTTGTGGATTACCAATATATACCAGATCGAGTAACCCCTATGTTAGCATCTGTCCAACATCGCTACTCGAGTGAGATAAGCGTACGTTATACGAGATGAGCAACACCAGGCCGGATTGCTAATGATGCGAGATAACCTACATGCATGACTGTATTCTTTTGAAAACGAATGATGTGGAATTCAGGAAAATTTTCAATGTTGAAATTTCAAGGAATAAAGTAGGCAGACACACTTGGTATATACTAAACCTGTACATTTTTACTTTGAACATTTATTCCATGCTTTGTACATGTTGAATGCAAATACAATTGACATGTTTTGACTTGTTGTGAAATGAAGGACTGACTTCACTGGAACCGGAAGTCTTGCCGATTTAAAAAAAAGAAACTGATTTTCCTCGACAAATTTAGTAACTGTTGCTGTTAAGGCAGTTCTTGTAATTCCATTTTGATGCATTTGTTCATTGCTTAAAGTGCAGTTCAATCGCTGTAGCAAACATCGCGGCCATTGTCTGTAAACATCAACTCAGTGGCCTCATCAACAAATATTATATAGTACATCGCTAAATGGTATGTGAGGAAAATAATTGATCATTACTGTTAAGTGGTTCCAGAAAAAATCCCAACCCTCGGGTCCACCGCTCAGTTGGAAACTCGACAAGCCTCGTTTTCCACTGGAATGGTGGGCACTCGTGTTGGGATTTTTCTGCTCCCACTGAACACCAATGATGGATTCTATTTATCTCACATAGCCATACCAGCCCGTGGGAAAGATAAAACAAACAGCCGCATGTTGGCCGCACTCTAGCCGCACGTCGTTTCACGACGTCATTGTAGTGATAAAATGACGTCACCATGTCGCATCTTGGAGAATTTAGAATTTTCTAAACGCTTTTATCATGTTTTTTTTTCTAATATAAAATGAGGTATTTAGTGGTGAGCAAGAAAAGATTTCATTATTCTTGTGAAGTCTAGTGATGCCAATCGGTGATCCTCAGGACGGATTTTTCTTTCTCACATACCAACGCATATACATGATCAAGTGATCCCTATGTAAGCTCGCTGTCGGAAAAATCTGTCCCACATCGCTACCCATGTGAGATAAGCGTAACTAATACGAGATTATCCACACGCGGCCGGATGCTAATGTGAGATAACATTTTTGGCGCATGACTGTATTCCTTTGAAAACGAAAGTTGAATTGTTGTCAGTCAGGAAAAAATTCAATGTTGAATTTTCAGCAATCTAAGAAGGCCTTCAACTTGGTTTTAAAGTAAAACTTTGCATTTTTACTTAAAACCTTTATTCAATACTTTGAACATGCTGAGTGCATTGCGATTGACATATTTAACCTGTTGGACAATGCGTGACTGAATGCACCGGGAAGAGGAGCCTTAACGATGTAAGAAAACAACAACAACACACACACGCACATTCACCTCAGCAAAATTACTTACTCGAGTTACTGTGGCTGATAAGCTAGTTCGTGTTAATCAATTTTGATGAAATAACCATTTGTTCATTGCTTAATGTGCTGTTTATTTGCTGTTTCAAGTTGATTTGTACAGCGCGCGTCATTTACTGTTTACATCGACCTCAGTGACGTCACCAACAGATAATACACAGTACTGTATCTACCGTACGGTTGTGGTATATGAGTAAAAGAATCGATCATTGGTGTTCAGTGGTTCCAGAAAAATCCTAACCCTCGGGGCCACCGTTCAGTGGGAAACTCGGCAAGCCTCGTTTCC
Organism: Loripinus fragilis; assembly: GCA_964019695.1. Taxonomy (NCBI): domain Eukaryota; kingdom Metazoa; phylum Mollusca; class Bivalvia; order Lucinida; family Lucinidae; genus Loripinus; species Loripinus fragilis. Next base: position 10,523,180 of record OZ026520.1, read on the forward strand.
CACTGGAACGGTGGACCCTCGGGTTGGGATTTTTCTGTCCCCACTGAACACCAAAGATGGATTCTATTTATCCCACCCTCACACTCATGATGGATTTAATATGGTATCGATTCCTGATCATTGTATTCCTCGCTACTTTAATTAATGGACCAGATCTGGATGCATAATGTGGATAATACTTCGGTCTTCAATAAAATAAACATCTGTTGTGTGCAATTATTAGAATTGCTTCATCATGGCGATTCTTATGATTACACAGAAAACACATGTACCTTTTGAAGATGAAATAAGACCAACTTGCCTAAAGTTACCTAAACATTTGATTATTATGGGATATGGAAATAATTTTAGGGCAAGTTCGAATTAACAATGGTAACATGTCATCGGGGTTTGCAAAAGTATACCACTAAAAGTTATTTGTTAAGCTACAGAAACTAGCTAGAATCATGAACATGTTGATGTAGCATATGGTTTCTAGACAGCATATAACAAATATCTGCGCCTTTTGTTGCTTCCCACGACGAGGCCCTTATTTGAGTTGCAGTGCATGGCTGAACTACGAAATAAGAGGGGACAACAATACTGTAAGAAAGTGACTCTGAAATGCAAGCCCTTAGTAAACAATGCAATATGCAGCAATCTCTATCAAAATCGAATGAAGAGATGTTTGTATAATATAGAGTTGAAAGCTACATGTATGGAGGGAGGCCGCCATTTTAGGCTGTGTGACGTCATACAGCCCTAATTAGATATGCATAAACATAACAACTTTACTGCTATTCATTTAAACTTTGTTTGAATTTTAATTTTCAAATGGCGTGTTCAGAACGCTGAAAAGGTTACGCACACTAAAGGAACACAACTGGATCAAGCTGTTATGATCTTCAATTGCGTTCCTTTTCAAAATGGGAGCTTCTCTTAAAGGGAAAATTTGCCCCCGGAGGGAGCGAATTCTTTCCTTTTAGAGCTGTTCCTTATGGTATGGAAGATCACTTTTATCACATTTGGTGGCCTTCCTTGAATGTTACTATTTTCATTACGCAGGGGCTACGCAAATGATTTTCGATTAACTATAATTTTACAACGGAATTAAACGCTTTATGGTTTTATAGGGGCTTGTATTTCAATTTCACTTGCTGCTGTCGCGTTTAAACTTACTTTGTCCCAAATTTCCTTTTATTAATTTTCCATTATTAAATAGTATCAACTTTGGAAACTGAGAAAACGAGATGGATTACAACTATTAACCCATTGTATTGTGATGGATTTTCTCATACAGGTTATAAGAATCTAGATAGGATAGAAAAATCCGTCCTGAGGACCGCCGATTGGCATCACGAGGCTTGTCGAGTGATGACAAATGGTGATTCTGAGGGACAGAATTTTGTATCCTACCCTCACACGAAGAATGGATTCTTTTTCTTGCTCACCACTGTTTTTATATTTATTTATTTATTTTAAAATAAGCTCCCAGAAGTCCCTGAATACGCTAAGATGCAATTTCACATGATGACGCAATTTAACGTCAAGGGTGAGACAGCATGGGTAAGATTATAAGAATCTATCCCAGGGTAAAATCTCAGGTATCCTTTTCCGGTGTGCAAGAAAAATACAACAAGAATGGGATTGTCCATTATGTATCTTGAGGGGTCACAGGTCGAAATTTCCAGATAATTATGTACTCCAGTCCGTGAAGATTATATCTATCTTAGCAGACTGTGTAGGCCCTGGTAAAATGCCGCATTTTGCGGCATTTCATCTGGGTCTGCACTGTTTGCCAAAGAACCTCTTGAGTGGTTTGCAATACAGTAGAGGAGTGAAGAGAAACAAACATGTCCGAAATTTTTTTTATTTTACCGTAACAAATAATAAATGATATAATACATGATTTTATCACAGATGTAGTTCAGTAATGAATCCAGTTAGTTTTCAAAATATTTTTTATCTCTCAAACTCATTTTTATTGGAGTTTAGAAATATTAAAGGTAATCAGTCGATACAAGCTCCATTTTGGAAGCCCTGGATACCCCTTGATATGTTTCCAAGTTTTAAACTATGTGATGGTAGCATTATAGTCGTTGATTTGTCCGCATATTGTCTTTCACCGTTTTAATTGTTCAAAAAAAAGTTGCGAGAGTTAAGAACATAGAAAATTCATCAGGCTAAAATAACCAATACTTTCCATGTTTTAGACGCGACACCACTTTACGCACACACACATGTCAATGAAATGCAACAGTCCAATGAAGTGAAATGTCTATTTCTTGAAAGCCATGAAAAGAGCCCCCATAGCTTCACAGTAAGGCTCAACGCAGCATCCCAAGCAGGTCTTGAATAATCTCTTGAAAACGGCGCAGTCAATTTCACAGTGTTTCAGCATTGGTGTGATGACCCAGATGTGGTAGAAGGAAACATATGCGAATTCACATCCCCATTCGGCGGCAATACAGATACCATAGCAGAGAGTTGCAAGCTTATAACAGATGCTGATCCACATGTTGAAACATGTGTAGGAGAGTTTCCAGACACAGTCAATACTGTGGACACCCTCGGGCTCTCCAAGCACATCTTCAAATTGGACCTGAAAAACAGACATAAAACTATTTAGCAGTAAAATCAATGCATGTCTTACACGAACCAGCTTTTGGTATTTATCGCATTATGCACAAGAAACTTTAATAAACACTCATGCGAGACTAGAGGTTTTATAATGAGTCTGAGTCTTTATTCCGACTTAAAGACTTATTTATTGATAAGATGGTAGGGGCCTGATGCTTTGGCTGTTTGTCGGGCCCTCTGGGGTTTGCCTGTTGGATTTCTTTTGCTCCGGTATTCAGTTTTATTTACTGTTGAGTCCTTATCTTTGCTTTACCTCCTTGTTATATCTGGATTTATTTGTTTTAGGAGATGATGCATTGATAAGTTAGGGGTCTTTCATGCAAACCAAATATCTATGTGTCTTGATCCACATCTGAATTAAGGGTGAGGTTGGCGCGCCGTTAAACCGGTTTAAGCCCTCCAGTAAGATATTTTACTGACCGTTTCAAGGCGGTAACGTTACTTCTTTTGTGGATCTTTTATGTTTTTGTTCTGTCTTATGTTTGCTATGTCTTTGTGCGCGTCTGTGTATATGTACTTTGTGGTCACCTGCTGGGAAAGGGCTGACCTCTTGGCTCTCGTTTGTGGTGTCTAACTGTGAGTTTGTAACTTTCCCATTTATATCCTGGGTTGGGTGTGGTACTTGATTGTATCGACTCCTGATCTTTGCACCCTTACTTACTTTCATGTACATCCATACTTTGTCCCCGCAGGTACATGGCGTCAAAACAACGTCAAATCAACGTCGATGCGACATCATGAAGTCGCTTCGACGTTGATACAACGTTGCTTTAAGGTTGTGTCCGAGCGAAGGATCTGGCCTGAAACGGCGAAGTCTAACGCCATCAGTGTGCCTTATTCACGTACGTTACAAAGAGGATCGTACATGAGTGATCATGTTTGTTTTTTTAATTTGTAAAACGAGTTGGAGAAAAGCGGTAAAATGCGAGGTTTGAGTATTTCATCGCCTTAATAAATTCAATAAAGTTGGAACACGAATGGTAATTCTCTTTATCACATGACATTAAACATGCATGAAATCGTATTTTTGGTGTGAAAACGTCAAGATTTTCCCTCTCTTAGGCAATGCTATAATGGACGTCGTTACGTAACATTACTTAGTCTATAAACCACAAATGGGTTATCTGTTTTATTGAATGGTGTTATATCACTCCCAGACGCAACGTCATGTGATAAGTCAATATACAGAAACTCTGACTTTTAAAAACTGTTTTTCGGAAATCCATTAAGATATTTGCCTAAAATACTGAAAATGGAATATTTCTTCTGCTTCAATCCCTCTTATGTTGTTCTTATCTTGCTTAATTACTTTGAAACATCTATAAGCAATTTAAATTTTATGCTCAGTTGAAATGAGCATGCACCAAAAAGGGTTAAAAACCTGGGGGCCAGATAATGCTAAAATCTTGCAATCATTGAAAAGTGCTTATCGCAGAGCATTATATTCAACAGGAATCGAATGCAGGCTAACTAAATAAAAAGACGAGAAAGAGAAAAATGAAATACCTTCAAATGGTCATTAATGTTGTTGGGATCGCGGTTGCTAAGATCCATGATTTGTGTCTGTGTCTGTGTCCGTACGAAAAAGAGCGAAAAACCGTGATGAACCAAGGACTGTAGAAGACCCCTGTTTTTATATGAGATCAACACTTGGAACCATAGTGATTAATACTGGAGTATAGCCCACGTCTTGATAAGAGGGGGCAATTATATATATTTTAACTTAGTTTATAAACAAAACATGCATTGTTGATACTCAAAAGAACCGTCTCGTTGAGATAGTTTTTTGGAGCATCAATAAAATATGAATGGAATGAGAAAATATGACAATAAAACACAATTTTACGAATATTTATTTGCTTATCTGGCTTCAGGGTAAGGCCAAACAAATATAAATTTTGAGAGTAAATGACTTCTTATGCATTCTGGTTTACTCCGGCCTGTTGATGTGTGTCTGTTTGTTAAAATGCTTATCTATCAGATAGACACATATAAATTGATAATACAGTGAGAATGCACTATAATGCTTGTCTTAATCGATCAAATAATTATTTTTTTCATTTCTTTTTCAGATTCATAAACCAACAAAAGGGACCACTAACGCAAGTTTTGTTACCCTTCTAATTCATAATATTTCGTTTTTGTCTAATCGGATTAATTCTTTGGTAATCCTCTCCAATAAAACGGTTTAAGAATAACAAACAACTGCATAAGTAATACTTCTACAAAATAAAAACTCAAACGGAATGCTATTTTTATTTAGAAATTGGAAATTAGAAAAAATGAAATGTCCCTATCAGGTCGAAGTTAAGTGGCGTCTATGTTATGCTAATTTTGAGACATCCAAATATTTGACCCCTAAAATGAATAATGGAGAAAAAAGCTTATTTTGTGAATTGGCAAGGTCAGATAATTAACCACATATTCCATATTTATCAGCCACCCCTACTATTAACTGAATTGTTTCAACACAGCCTAATAAACGTTTCCTATCTCACGGCATTTTACCTTTATCAGGTCATGATAACGTAGCACTTTATGAATGACGTCGCTAATGATGCTGAATCAACACAAAAATAAAAAAAACCCCGTCATAATCGCTAGTTTGAAGAGTGTTCAACAATGGGTAAACTGATTAATAGAATACCAGGTTCGCGTCTTTTGATATCAAGTTTACCAGGCTCGGCTTTGAGAATGCATTGTTGAATCGCTCGGCAAGCCTCGCGATGTCAACAAGCGTTCTCGAAGCCTTGCCTGGTAAACTTGATATCAAAAGATATTCACCTAGTATTCTCTATCTATTCTATCAACATGCCTTGGAAGAACTCGTCAGAATGGAAAGGAGCGATCAGGCAGTTTCGAACACTTATAATAGCCTTAAAAGCTTCCAGGCGAGATTGCACTTACAATAATGAACTGATCCAAAAATAGGGGTGTTATAACGTTATGTAATGCAATTACTCGTATTTATAATGAAATTTTTGCAAGTGATCCGATGGCACAGTATGTATAACGGTTTTACTTTAGAGGTCTGTTAAAATGGTCCAAGGTTGTATTCTATCTTGTAAAATAATTTTACTAACAACCAATATGACTTCCCATGGCTGCAAAATGTTAATTCTATCTAAGATGAAGTAGATATGAGCAATATTAAGACACATCAGCATACTCAAAATAGCATTTGGCTATCGAAAACCGTCTATCAAAAGCTTCAGGACAAGTATTATATAGGCAGTCATGGTCAGCAGCATTAAACGAGTCACCAAAGTGCCCGAATTACAGAATTATTGAGACAGAGCATAAATGAAAACTATTTGATAAGAATGCCACCTCTTTATAGATTATCGGCTCTGTAATAATAAACTACCAATCGGAACAGGCAGTTGGGCCAATATTGTTAGAAGCCTCAGAAAGTGTAACCTGTGTAATGCTGGCACTGTCGACGATGAGTTTCACTATATTCTTTGACTTTGATAGGAAAATCTTTTTATCACATATCAACAGGAAACCTGTTAACTGCTTTACCTATGCACATTTATTTAATGATACTAACTTTAGGCGTTTAAGACGCCTGTGTAACTTTTTGAAAATTGTTATTGATACCTTTAGGTCACATCCTCATTAAAATACTCTTTAAGATTCTTAGATGCTTATTTAACCCCATACATATCCGTGTGCTGCAATCATCATATATTATGGGATACGTACCAAATAAAGGAAAATGATTTGTTATCGATTCGTTGTACGTGGTTCTGAAAAAAGCTTGATATATTCGTCTACACTTTTCTTGTCCGTTTTCTTTGAGCACTAACAGTGAAATGTGCTGCTCTGAAATGTATGGTCAATGCAGCATCGCGAGATGCTAACCTCATGTAATTCTCTGTTCCTGTTTTCATACGCTTGGTGGGCGCGCTCGGGCGTGTGCGCGCGCGTGTGTGTATGTGAGTGATTACTAATAATAGTTGTTAAATATTAGAATATATACGGCCTGTGTTCCCCATTTAGCACAGAGATGCCCCAATACCACAATGCCTATTCCATTAAAAATTAACTAGTCCACTGTGAATATTGGAAGCTACATGCCTCTGACTTTGTAAGGTGAATGTACATTCAGTTTCCGCAATACAAGGTAGGCATTGACGGGCAAGAATATATACCCCGGCATCCTATTTAGGTTACCTTGCACCCCCCAGGACAATTTTCATGGGTGCTAAATTGTTCATTGGGACCCCCTGGATGGGAAACGAAGGTGTCCTAAAAAAATTTTGGTTTGGGCTATGTGAAATTGCATGGTTTCTATGGCAACCCAAAGCGAATTTGAGAAGGGGGGTCTGCCAACAAAATTACTCATATCTCAGCTGTTACTTATCCTAGGCTACTAAACTTAATACCAAAATTAAAGCTTAGACATAGGCCTATTATCCCCTTGTTGCATATGCAAATTATCTAATTTGCATATATTTAAATATTCATGAAAACATTAAAAATGTGGTTCACGAATGGGGGTATACGTACAAGATCAATAATATATCAGCTTCTTATAGTCGTAGATTTTTAAAATTCGTACTAAAATAAAGCTTAGACATAGGCCTTTCATTCCATGGTCAAATATGCAACGTACCATATTTGCATAATTTGCATATTCATGAATATTAATAAAAACGCTAAAAAAATAAGGGAAAATCAATACAAATAAAAATAGGCTGATTTCATTCCTATATTGTCATTGTTGCATGTTTTAATATAATCAATGTTACAATTGGACAGGTCCACTATATGAATATTATCCTATATGAATATTCATGAAAATGCATGAAAACTTAAAAAAATGAGGGAAAATCACGTAAAAACTATAAGCCTAGGGGAGAGGTTAAGGTACGATCTATCCTGCACTCCTAGGACCTTTTAAATTCATGCCAGATAGTTCAGTGGGACCATCAAAATGTGAAACGAAGTTCTCCTCAAAAGAAATTTGGTATGGGCTACATGAAAATGCATGGTTTCCATGGCAACCTCTTTTATGATTCTCGCGTTTGGGGGGGGGGGGGGGGGTAGGCCTACAAATTCAATCATATCTAGGGTTCTACTTATCCTAGAGCACTAAAATTGGTGTCAAATTAAAGCTTAGACACATGTCTTTTTTCCTGTGGTCAGATTTGTAATTAATCTAATTTGCATATTTATGAATATTAATGAAAACCTACAAAAATGAAGTAAAATCATTAAAAAACAACATAAATGAACATATTTCAGCACAAAAACATCATCAAACCACCATTTTTGCCAGTTTTTATATCCTCAGTGATTCAATTTAATATGTTCTTTCATCCAGTGGTCCTATATGAAAATTATCTCATTTGCATATTCATGAATATTAATGAAAACTTTTGTTATGAAAGAAAAAAACTTAGAAAAATTAAGGGATGTACATATAAAATGACAAATATTTCACCTACCATGTGTTCCTGTGTATCAAACCTAGTGCCAATTCAATGCTTAGACATTGTACTTTTACCATAAGGTATAATATGAAAAAAATATTTAACATGAATATTCGTGAGTTTTAATGAAAACAGAAGAAACGAATGAAAAATTGCGGAAAAATCAAGGGGGTGCACTTCCAAAATTACTCATATCTCAGTAGGTAAGTGCCCAATAGTGCCAAACCTTATTTTAAGTCAATGCATAGACACGACATGTTTACCAAAATGATCCAATTCATAACACATCAAATTTAAATTCTCATGCATATTGATGAAAACATGAGAACTTAGAGAAAAATACAGGGAAATTAAGGGGGTATACCTACAACGTGATTCATATCTTAGCTTTCAATTGCCCAATAGTAGCAAACTTGGTACCATATCAAACAGCATAACCCTAAGTGTTTTTTAGTAAAAGAAAAAAAAGTATAAGATTTATAGCAGCTGAGATATGAGTAATTTTAGAGGTACACTACTATCAATTTGTATACATTTTTTCTTGTATTTTTAAAGTTTTTATTAATATTGATGTTAAACAAAATAGTTTATTCTTATATCTTTCCACTAGGTAAAACTGTTATGCATAGACTTAAATTAAGTATATTGTTTGCTACTCTAGGGCAATGAGCAGCTTAGATATTGGTAATTTTGTAGGTATACCCCATTCTTTTTTCGGCAATTTTTCTCTTTATTCTAATGTTATATTAATTTTCATGAATATGTAAATGCGACAACTGGCAAATATTACCATTGAGATACAGGGCTGTATCATAGCAATAAGTTGGCACCTTGTTTGCTACGTAAGGGCTATAAGCTGCTGAGATATGAGTAATTTTTAGGTATATCCCCTTTATTTTCGAGTATTTTTCTCAAAATGCTCATGGTTCATCAATATTCATGAATATTATAATATGACCATTTCAGAATTTGATTATTTGTTAAACAAACTATTGTCTAAGCATTAGTTTAAAACCAATTTTGGTACTTTAGGGCACTTAGCAATAGAGATATTATTAGATTTGTAAGTACCCCCCCCCCCTTGATTTTTTAGCGATTTTTCATTTGTTTCTTCTGTTTTAATTAAAATTCATAATTATTTATGTTAACTATTTTTCAAAGCTGAACTTAAGGTAAAAGTATTATGTCTAAGCATTGATTTGGCACCAAGTTTGATACACTAGGACGCATAGCAGCTGAGATATTGGTAATTTTATACGTACACCCCTTAATTTTTCTGAGGTTTTATCTCTCATTTCTAAAGTTTTCATTAATATTCATGAATATGGATATTAGATAATTTGCATATCTAACTACCAAATTAAACTGTTATGTCCAGGGATTAGCTTGGTACCCTGTGTAGTAATCTAGGATAAGGTGTTATTAAGATATGAGTATTTTTTGTATGTATACCCTCATTGTTTACAGTCAGCATAATGGGTTGCCATGGAAACCATGAAATTTCAAAAACCCAAAGAACATTTATTTTTGAGGACAATTTTTTTTTGCATTTAAGTGGTCCTATTGGACAAATTTACGCCCATAATGAAATGTCCTATGTGTTCAATTAAGGTCTGATTACCCCGTTGTATACTATAGTTTACCAATGTTTTTTTCCCTCATTTTTAAGTTTTCATTAATATTCATGAATATGCAAATGAGATAATTTTCATTTAGGACCACTGGATGAAAGAACATATCAAATTGAATCACTGGGGATATAAAAACTGGCAACAATGGTGGTTTGATGATGTTTTTGTGCTGAAATATGTTCATTTATGTTGTTTTTTATGATTTTACTTCATTTTTGTAGGTTTTTATTAATATTCATAAATATGAAAATTAGATTACTTACAAATCTGACCACAGGAAGAAAGACATGTGTCTAAGCTTTAATTTGACAACAATTTTAGTGCTCTAGGATAAGTAGAACCCTAGATATGATTGAATTTGTAGGCCTACCCCCCCCCCCCCCCCCCCCACAAACGTGAGAATCATATAAGAGGCTGCCATGGAAACCATGCATTTTCATGTAGCCCATACCAAATTTTTTTTGAGGAGAACTTCGTTTCACATTTTGATGGTCCCACTGAACTATTTGGCATGAATTTAAAAGGTCCTAGGAGTGCTGGATAGATCGTACCTTAAACCCTCCCCTAGGATTATAGTTTTTACGTGATTTTCCCTCATTTGTTTTCAGTTTTCATGCATTTTCATGAATATTCAAATGAGATAATATTCATATAGGACCACTGGATGATTGGACCTGTCCAATTGTAACATCGATTATATTAAAACATGCAACAATGACAATATAGGGATGAAATCAGCCTATTTATATTTGTATTGATTTTCCCTTATTGTTTAGCGTTTTTATTAATATTTATGAATATGCAAATTATGCAAATATGGTACGTTGCACATTTGACCATAGAATAAAAGGCCTATGTCTTAGCTTTATTTTAGTACAAATTTTAGTAATCTACGACTATAAGAAGCTGATATATTATTGATCTTGTACGTATACCCCCATTCGTGAACCACATTTTTAATGTTTTCATAAATATTTAAGATTATGCAAATTAGATAATTTGCATATGCAACAAAGGGATAATAGACCTATGTCTAAGCTTTAATTTGGTATTAAGTTTAGTAGTCTAGGATAAGTAACAACTGAGATATGAGTAATTTTGTAGGCAGACCCCCCTTCTCAAATTTGCTATGGGTTGCCATAGAAACCATGCAATTTCACATAGCCCAAACCAAATTTTTTTTGAGGACACCTTCGTTTCCCATCCAGGGGGTCCCAATGAACAATTTAGCACCCATGAAAAATTGTCCTGGGGGGTGCAAGGTAGCCTAAATTGGATGCCGGGGTAATATGCATATGTATGTATTACCTCAGATTACATGTTAACATGTACTGAGTGCTTTGAATAAACTTTGAAACTTTGGTTCGAGCCTCAGTAAATTTTTATTTTTTTATTTTTTGCTTTCAGAAAGATGCAAGAAAGAATCATGATATTATGTTTGCAGACAAAAGTTATGTTTTAAAGTATTATGCACATGTAAAGCGACTTTATTAATAAACTGACGAAGCTTGCTTCCTTTTACAATTTTGACCGAGGGTGATCTAATCGGACACAATGATTGCCTATTGTGTGTAGATTACAACAAAGGTCTCAAAAATATATATGGCCTTGGGATCAAAGGTCAAGGTCACATATTCTATCTGTCTTCCGCTTGTAATGCTAACTACTCTTTCATTTTCATATTTAGCACAATGATTATGGTTTTTAGATTACAAAATTTACCTGTGAGTGATATGACCTTGGAGTTGACGGTCAATGTCACATACATGTATTTACCTAACACCTGTTTTCGGCTTAAAATGCAAACTACTCATTTATTTTAACCAAGGGGTGTTCATATTTGGAATATTAATTGCCTACGGAGTGGAAATTACTACGAATGGTCCTGATAAGTGCTATGACATTGTAGCCAAAGGTTAACGTCAAATATTCTTAAAACTGTCTTACCGACTATTACGCGAATTCCTCTTTCATTTTCGAGGGAGGGTGTTCATATTTAGCATAATGATTGACTATGGTGTGTTATTTTTTTTTAAAAAAAAGTTTCAGGTTACCAATATGATATTGGAGTCAAAGGTCAAGGTCACACTACAGGGCTTCCGATTGTCTTCAAGATTGATAGGCCGAAGTGACCCATGGAGCAAAAAATGGTGGGCCATTTTCTGAAATAAGGGATCCAAGCATATCAAACTAAACACAGTTGACATTTGGGTAGTATACTTTACCTACACACTGACACTTGTATGCATATATGCATATTGACTTCTGATTATACAGTAAAACCTGTCTTAAGCGGCCACTAAAAAAAGAAGACCAATTATCGCCTAATGCAGGCCAAAAGTATTGCAGAATGCCCCAAGGGGAGCATTCTGCAATACTTTTACCTTGCATTAAGCTACCATTTGCTATAAAGATATTTGTTTTGTCTTTTTTGAGTGGCTGCTTAAGACAGGTTTAACTGTATTGACAACCTACATGCACTTTCCGTTTTGTGGAGTTCGTAGACTCGCTGTAAGATGAATGTTTTTATTAAAGTGAGATTTTTTCACAACTAAAAAGGATGGGTCCACTGTGCCCACTGCATTGGAAAGTGATTTCTTCATATTTTGGAATCATGGGACAATGACCTGGGCCAACCATAAATCTTAAAACTTGTCTGCAACTCGTAAGGTGAATTTCTGTTTCATTTTTGACCGAGTGTGTTCATATCTCGTACAATTGTAGATTACAACACATGTTCTAGATTACTGCTCTGACCTTGGAGTCAAATGTGAACGTCAAATATGCTTGAAAAAAAGTAAGTGAGTGTGATCAGGAAATACCACAATCACAAACCGCAGACAACCCCATGGCACCGCGAGGAAGAGCCATTCAACCATCACAAGACCCCAGGCAGACAAATTAAGCAAAGCAACCAACTCTCTCTTCCCCATTAAGATGATTGCAATACTAGAATGGACATAAAGTAACGTACATACATGGTAGTAACAATAAACAAAAAAAGTCAACAACAACAGAACCACCGCCTTAGAACGGACAGCAGCCTAAGCCAGCGGGGGGGAGGGGGGTTGGCTTAAATGCATTTTACTGGTACTAAATCTTCGCCCAAGATTCTGCTGTTGTTGAAGTACAAGAAATGTTCAGCTCGCATGGAGGCTTCTAACTAACGCAATGTATCATCATGGAGAAACACTCTAATCAAACTAACACACCATGATGAAACATAGAAAAGGGCTCCTGACTCACAGATAGTCAATCACAGATAGAAATCTGTCTTACATTACTCATTCATATTTTGAAGGAGGGTGATTGCTTGTGGTGCGTAGATTACACCGAATATTTTAGATTACCAATATGACCTTGGAGTCAAGGTTTAGGGTAAATATACTTAAAATCTAAATTACAGCTGGTTACACAAACTTATCTTCCGGTTTTGATAGAAGGTGTTAATATTTGTCACAGTGAATCAATGAATGCCTAGTGTGTGTAAATTACACCAAAGGTCTCGAAATACTGATATGACCTAAGAATGAAAGGTCAAGGTAAAATATCTTTGAACCTGAACCTGCCATTTTTGATGGAAGGGACAATGTTGTTTAAATTAATAATAGGACTATAAAACCAATACCAACAGTTAAGCCATATATATTGCACTCAAAATGACAAACCTTTTCCATTTTTAATAACAAAAAATGAAAGATGGCCATTCGGAAATTTTGGCCTAGCACAATTGCAGAATGGCGAGGTCTCTGTGGAGGTTTGGCCATTTTGAGTACTTTTCTGGAGCTAGAAGGTGCGACGGTTCCAAAGCCTTATCACTTTTAAAATTTAACATAATTTATTAAAATCAAAAATTATCATTTACAATAAGCAATGGAAAATAGTTATACAATCAAAGAAAGTCTAAATTACAATACCTTTTATGTCCAAACTGTCCCTCAGAATATTTATCAACACAAGTCTTTCAGCGGTTTCTGATCCCCAGATTTTGAAGATAAATCCAAATGAACACAAAGTCAGAATCCAAAACTGAATAATCCAAAGTAATCCAGAATGAATAATTAAACACAGTATTCCACTATAGAATTCCAGTACAAAAGGTTTAGACTTTTAAATGGTGAAATTATTTCAAAGATGCCCTTATGAAAAATTTACTCTTATATATACCCTTTAAGAAAGTTCTAGAACGGTCAAGAAAGACTATTATATCATATGCTATATTTATTTATTCTGGAAAATTCCACAAACTTCTACTGAATTCTAGAACCTACTCAAAGTTTCTATTTGCATGGAAAAGAAAATTCTAGTAAGTTCTGGTCTTTTCTCCAAGGTTCAAGAACCATCTAGATGATTGGTCATCCTTCTAGAAAAATCTTATAACCAAATAAATACCTTGTTTACAACTACTTATTTACCATCAATGTCTCTAATATCTGGGTCAGCAGAAACTAGGTAAACAAAAATATAATAAACAGATAAACAACATACATGTTACACTTCCCCTCCTCAAAGAAAAGAAAGTTTTATGAAGTAAAGCTTTCTTTTGCAATAATGAACAATAATATAAAAAACAATAATATGAAATCACATCAGATCAATAAGGAGCTATAGCACAAACTCAATATCAAAAATGCTGAGGCATCTAAGCCCTAGAGAGTGCATCTGGGATGATATTATCTTTTCCTTTAATATGCCTGATATCTAGATTGTGCTCTTGCAACATGAGACTCCATCTGAGTAAACGCTGGTTCTTGTTTTTCATTTTATGAATGAAAGTCAGTGGATTGTGATCAGTGAAAATGACAATAGGTGCAACTGAAGAGGCTAGGTAAACTTCGAAGTGCTGAAGTGCAAGGATGAGAGATAAGCATTCTTTCTCTATGGTAGAGTAATTTCTCTGATGTTTGTTAAACTTTTTAGAATAGTAACAAACAGGATGATCAACACCATTGTCATCTTCTTGTAACAATACACTGCCTGCACCAACATCACTGGCATCTACAGCCAACTTAAATTCTTTGTCAAAGTTTGGTGCTAAGAGAACTGGAGCACTTTTAAGTATGGCTTTAAGCTTTTCAAAAGACTTCTGACAGTTATCAGTCCAAATATATTTGACCCTTTTGCCAAGTAAGTTTGTCAAAGGCTCTGCTATGACAGAGAAGTTATTACAGAATTTCCTGTAATATCCAGCCATACCGAGAAAGCGCATTAGTTGTCTTTTGCCAGAAGGTACGGGAAAATCTGAGATAGCCTCAACTTTAGCCTCTACAGGTTTTACCAGACCTTGTCCCACCAGATGACCTAAAAATGTCAAATTTGCATGGCAAAATTCACTCTTTGTTAAGTTAACTGTTAGTTTAGCTTCACTAAGTCTGTCGAAGAAATCTCTGATAGTTTGTAAGTGTCGTTCCCATTCTTCGCTGAAGATGATAGCGTCGTCGATATAGGCTTTACAGCCAACCAGATTAAATATCAAGCTGTTAACCAAGCGTTGAAATGTTGCTGGAGAGTTCTTCATTCCAAATGGCATAACTTTATACTGATACAATCCGTCTGGAGTAACAAATGCTGAGATCTCCTTTGCTCTGTCTGTCAGAGGTATTTGCCAAAATCCTTTAAGCAGATCGAATTTTGTAACATATTTGGCTTGTCCAATGTTATCGATGCAGTCATCGATTCGAGGAATTGGAAATGTGTCCGTTTTGGTGACAGAATTTACTTTACGGTAGTCTGTACACATGCGAAATGTCCCATCAGGTTTTGGTACAAGAATACAAGGAGAACTCCATTCACTTTGACTAGGTTCTATAAAGTCATTATCCAGCAAATATTGAACTTCATCTCTGAGAATTTGTTGTTTTACAGGGTTCATTCTGTATGGATGTTGTTTCACAGGTTTTGAACCATCAATAAGTTCAACATCATGATAAATTTTGTCAGTTTTGGATGGAATATCTAGAAATAAGTGTTCATATTCAAGAATCAACTGCTTCAGTTCAAGTCTCTTGTCTGAACTAAGATGAGACAATTTCTGGTCAAGATCCTTTAAGATATCAGAGTTCTTGAGTTTTGATGACGCAGGATCAGATTTCACAAAGTTCATATCTTCAGAGTCCATTTCATTTTGTTCAAGAGGGACAGTTTTAACTAAATTCACTGATGAAATAACAGAACTATCCCTATCAATGTACTTTTTAAGCATGTTGATATGACATAACTGTTTTTGTTTGCGCCTCCCAGGAGTGTTGACAATATAATTAACATCACTTAACTTTTTGTCAACAGTATAAGGACCATAATATCTTGCTTGCAATGGCTTACCAGGAATGGGCAAAAGAGCAAGTACCTTGTCTCCAGGTTCAAAATGTCTATCCTGAGCACTTTCATCATAACGTAGTTTCATTTTGCTTTGAGCTGATTTGAGATTGGACCGAGCAGCTTCACAGGCTTTTGATAGTCTATTTTTGAAATCAGACACATACTGAAGTAAGTTCAAAGAACTGTCATCATCTGAGAGAAATTTTTCTTTCAGAAGTTTCAAGGGTCCGCGCACAGTATGCCCAAATACCAGTTCAAATGGACTGAACCCAAGAGACTCTTGTACAGATTCCCTTACAGCAAATAAAAGCAAATGTATACCTTCATCCCAATCTTTTTCTGTGTCAAAGCAGTAAGATCTGATCATGTTTTTCAAAGTTTGATGAAATCTTTCTAAGGCACCCTGACTTTCAGGATGATAAGCCGATGACTTGTATTGTTTGATTCCAAGTTCATGCATGACTTGCTGAAAAATTCCTGACATAAAATTTGAACCTTGATCAGATTGTACAGACCTTGGAAGTCCCACAAAAGTGAAAAACTTCACAAGTGCCTTAACAATTGTCTTAGTCTTAATATTTCTGAGTGGAATGGCTTCAGGGAAGCGTGTTGAAGCACACATAATAGTCAAAAGATATTGACAACCTGATTTTGTTTTGGGTAAGGGACCTACACAGTCAATAATGATTCTGCTAAAAGGTTCATCAAAGGCAGGAATGGGCTGTAAAGAAGCTTTTGGAATGGTTTGATTGGGTTTTCCTACCATTTGACAAGTGTGGCAGGATTTGCAGTGCTGAGAAACATCAGATTTTAATCCTGGCCAAAAGAAATGATTAAGAATCTTGTGGTAGGTCTTATTTACACCTAGATGGCCTGACATGGGAGTTTCATGAGCCAAATTTAAAATTTCAGGACGATAAGCCCTAGGAACCACAATCTGGTGGTTAACAGTCCACTCATCATCTGCTGAGACATCAGGAGGACGCCATTTTCTCATCAAAATGCCATTTTTCACATAATAACAAACAGGGACTTGTGACATTTCATTTTCATCTAAAGCTCTGTCTAATAAAGGTGATATCTCAGGATCACTGTGTTGTTCCTTACAAAGCTGTGACCTTGACAGCTGGTCATTTGAAATTGAAGGTGAAAGGTCAAGGTTTGACCTTGAAGTGTCAAAGTCAGTCTGAATGTCAGACTGAGTGGGAGAAAAAGAATTTGAAATCTCATCATTAAAGGACTGACCTATCAAAGTGTCAGCTATATTAATATCCTGCATCCCATAATTCTGATTGGCTTTCTTTGCCATTGCCCTAGTGACAGCACAAGAAGGGTGAAGGTCAGGAATTTCCTGCTCAATAGGATCAGGCGGTTGATCAACACAAGGTGTGCTGGTCAAAAGTGGGTCTACCACAACCTTATCTCCAGCCAAATCATTGCCTAAAAGCAAGTGAATACCTTTAAAAGGTAAAGAAGGTCTAATACCTACAGCCACAAGACCAGTAACTAAGTCTGAGGACAAATAAATGTTATGGAGCGGTACATTGATAAATCCGCACTCTACACCCTGGATAAGGACACTTGTCCCAGAAGAAGTCTTCTCAGAAAAAGGCAGGGTATCTGCCAAGATAAGAGATTGAGAAGCACCAGTATCTCGTAAGATTTTAATAGGGGTAGACTGGGCAAAGTCACTATTTAGTGACACGGAACCATCTGATAAGAATGGTTCATAAATCTCCATAACGGCATCAGTCTCAGATGTTTTGGCCAAAATAGGATTCTCATCCTGAATAGAAGACTGTGGTTTTAGCCTTAAAGAGGTGAGACCTGTGGGCTTAGGACTCTCCTGTCTTTCTTTTTCTCTCTTTCTTTTCAAAGCTATACATTCAGATATGATATGACCAGATTGTTTACAATAATTGCATATTGGCTGGGATAAAGGACTTTGACCTTTGTTTTCACCAGAGAATCTAGGTTTTGGAGTAAATGAATGACTGGAATTATCAGATGGATTACTGGGGTTGGGTTTTGGACCTGACTGAGGGGAATATGGTTTTGACTGAGGGGAAAATGGTCTTGATTGAGGCGTAAATTTTAATTGTGGGTTGAATGGTTTCCTAGGAATTGGCTTGTTAACAAAAGAAGTTTTATGAGTCAAAGAATAATCATCAGCTAGTCTAGCTGCTACATCCAAATTTTCAACTTCTTTTTCATTTAAGAAAGCCCTGACGTCAGAATTTATGCACCATTTGAATTCTTCAACAAGCATGACCTGTCTTAGTTTTTCATGATCAGAGCCCACTTTCTTTGAAGAGCACCACCTATCAAATAATTGTTCTTTTGTTCTAGCAAATTCCACATGAGTCTGGTTAGGTTCTTTTCTACAATCTCTAAATTTCTGCCTGTAAGCTTCAGGGACCAACTCATAAGCCTTAAGAATAAGTTCTTTTACTTTGTCATAATCTGAGCTTTGTTCTAGTGAAAGCTGAGTGTAAATTTCTCGAGCTTTGCCTATTACAACGCTCTGCAAAAGTAAGGTCCAGTGCTCTCGTGGCCATTTCAGGTTTTCTGCTACCTTTCCAAAATGTAAAAAATATTTGTCAACTTCTTTTTCTTGAAATGGAGGAACGAGTCTGATGTGTTTTGTTACATCAAAAAATTTGCCAGAGTCTAAAGGCAAAGGTTTTGATTTAGATTTTCCCTCTAACTCAAGTTCTTTCATTTTTAACTCAAATTGTAATTTTTCTTTTTCAATTTCAATGCGTTCTTGCTGTTCTAATTTTTCTCTTTCCATTTCTCTTTGTTTTTCCCTCTCTCGTTCTTCCATTTCAATTTTTTGTCTCAACAACCTATCTTCTCGTTCTAATGTTTCGAGCCTTATTCTGTCCTCCCGCTCTTCTTTCTCACGTCTCAATCTCTCTTCACGCTCTGCATTTTCTGCCCTTATTCTTTCCTCTCGCTCTTCTTTCTCACGCCTCAGTCTCTCTTCATGTTCTAACCTTATTTTTTCTATCTCAACTTGCCTTTTAATTTCTAATTCTCTCAGCTGCAAATCAGTCTGGGTAACCAGAATCTGAGATGTGGCTGAGGAATCAAATATTTCTTCGTCCACAAAGAACTGAATGAGAATATTCTTAATTTCATGTTTTAACATGGTCTTTTTGATATTGGGTAGGCCATAATAATCAGCAATGTCTAAAAGATCAGACTTTTTTGCTAAGTCTAACAGCTCCTGAGAAGGTGACGCAGTAAAATCACTAAGTTTGAATGACATACTTGCTTTCTGCTGGCTTCAGCTAGTAAAACAGCAAACACTAAAATTTATTTTAAATTTCAAACTAATTTGGTGCAAAAATAATTTCAATCCCGGACTCTGAGCCCCCAATTTCTGTTACGTGCCAGGCGTAACTAGAAACAGATTCAGGAAACCAAAATTTAGCTATTTGGAAAGTCAGCAAAAAGCACTTTTAAAATTTAACAAAATTTATTAAAATCAAAAATTATCATTTACAATAAGCAATGGAAAATAGTTATACAATCAAAGAAAGTCTAAATTACAATACCTTTTATGTCCAAACTGTCCCTCAGAATATTTATCAACACAAGTCTTTCAGCGGTTTCTGATCCCCAGATTTTGAAGATAAATCCAAATGAACACAAAGTCAGAATCCAAAACTGAATAATCCAAAGTAATCCAGAATGAATAATTAAACACAGTATTCCACTATAGAATTCCAGTACAAAAGGTTTAGACTTTTAAATGGTGAAATTATTTCAAAGATGCCCTTATGAAAAATTTACTCTTATATATACCCTTTAAGAAAGTTCTAGAACGGTCAAGAAAGACTATTATATCATATGCTATATTTATTTATTCTGGAAAATTCCACAAACTTCTACTGAATTCTAGAACCTACTCAAAGTTTCTATTTGCATGGAAAAGAAAATTCTAGTAAGTTCTGGTCTTTTCTCCAAGGTTCAAGAACCATCTAGATGATTGGTCATCCTTCTAGAAAAATCTTATAACCAAATAAATACCTTGTTTACAACTACTTATTTACCATCAATGTCTCCAATATCTGGGTCAGCAGAAACTAAGTAAACAAAAATATAATAAACAGATAAACAACATACATGTTACAAGCTAAACAGCAAACGCGCACTTTCTAGCAGTAATTGGACATCTTGGCCCAAAACAGACTCAAGAGTGCTAACCTGGCTACTAAAATGCTTCGTTCATGACAGAAACGTTGCTATATGACAGAAACTTTTTGCCGTATGCTTAAATATAATTTCCTGTACAACGTCAAGGTAAGTTACATATTTATTTCCTATGAATACATATTTTCAAATTAGGAATACTATTCTCGCTATTTAATCATACCACTTGAGAGCAGCAAAATTGAATTAGAATAGTCTAGAAACCGCACAAATTTCTACACAAAGAGTATTGTTTCGAACTTACTTTCAATTTGAGATACAGCATATGTGAAACCAGGAACCAATCATCAGAGGTGTTATTTGTCCATGTTCACAAGTTGATTTCACGATCTCTGTTTCATTTTTAACATCATAGTAGAAACTTAAGTGTTTTGTTCTAGGTTAAAATATTGATCACAGACCGTTGAGAGAGGATGTACCAATGTGAACGCAGATTTGAACACAGTGACTTATATAAAGTTTCTATCTGATACCAAGAAAAAGGTTACACTATTCTCCAAACTTAGAATAATTATAGCAGATGAGCAAACAAAAATGGTTTACGTACATAAAAGTTTTGCACCCACCCCTTGAACAAGATTGTCAGCATCTGTTTTAAATTACGCTAAACATGATTACTTGAACAATCCTTGGTTCTGTATGACGATTTTGTTATGTAAAACGATTATGAACCGAGGTTTCAAATATACTTAGGCTTAACAGCTGGGCTTTAATCAACTAATCCTTGCCAGTAGAATTTGTATCATTATGACCTGAGGTTAGCATCAAAAATCCCTCTGAAACGACAAACCAAATACAGTTTCACAAGATTTCCCCATATATCTCTACAACAATTCAAATATAATTTCACAAGATGTTTCCCATATGTATCTAAAAAAAGCTCCATAGAACACAAAATTTGTTGACAGAGATAATAATGTTAAAGCATGTGATGTCTAAGATGCTTGAAACCCATAACATAGGGAAAAGTGATTTATTGCACAATCCCTGATTCTTTAAGAAATCCATTTTTAGCACCATGTGTCATTTTGCAATTCCAATTCATCCATTTGCTGCAAAAAGATTTCTATATACATTATTTACAATTTATGCAACAACGTCAGGTTAAAAAAGAATTGCCCAAAGACTCAAGTAAGCGGAACTTTTTTATGCTTAGTATAGTTATTTCAAATGTTGACTTTAAGACTGATTGTCCCACTTAATTTATGTTTGAATTCAATATGCTCGCAAAGTTTTACTAGGATCATATGTCAGCTGAGCATCTACAAAACCGTTGGTTCTAATGTGTCATTTTTCTATTTCTTTTCGGTTGCCCTTTAAACCATATGAGCGACATCACATAGGTATTTTGGCATATGCACAAATTGTGCATTCTCTGCTAGAGTCCTGCAGCGTTATGTTGCTAAGTTGACATTCTGTATAGTCCGTGTTACAAAAAGTAGGGTGACAAAACAGATTTACAGTTAGAAACATGAAAGAAAATCCTATATTTGTCCAATCAGGTGAACAAAGTACCATAACGTGACCAACTACGTACTGTAGATTAAAGATGCATGATAATAGCATTTTACTGTTTTTCATAAAAACAGGTAAATTATGGTGTAAATTGTATTACAGCAAATGGTACATACCTGTAAAAATTCCCCATTATCTGGATTTTGGTTCATATTTTTTGTTACAACGATTCTCATCTATCTTTGAATCGACTGTAACTCCACAGATAAACCAAAGGCTTTGAAGCGTGACTCTATTTACAATATTGATATGTTGTTCTAGAAAAAAGGGTTTCAGGCATTTAATTACATATACTATAAAGCTTTGGCTTGCACAGATGTTCCAGCCCGACTGGTTCATTTTAGTCATTCTGCATCAATCTTTTGAAATAAAAAGACCAGACCTTGAGGATATAAAACTTGAGTACAGTCTCAGACTCGAAATAAAGCGCAATGATTGGCTGCTTGCGGACACGTGTCCGCAATCATTCAATTATTGCGCTTGATTTTGAGTCTGAAATGAACTCAAGTTTTATAACCTCGAGGCCAGAAGGTCATTAATCAGAGGTCGTGGTACATCTATACTCTTATCGAGCACGGACTCTATTTACAATAATATTTACCTATAACAAAGTAATTTTAACTCACTATTTTTAGAATAATACATGCATTTTATTACACCTAAAATGTTATATGCACATACCAATCACAAGCGATTTCGCAGCATATTGGTTGAGTCGCTAGTACACTGCCATGGAGGCTGCGAGTTTGAACCCCGTCACCGTACCTTGCTTTTTTATTCGATTTTATATTTTTATCAATTTAGATACAATTGTTTGACTATAATTCATAATGCTTTCCAAACCATTTATGTTTCTGTAGATCGTTTTAATGTCAGCAAAAAAGCATACCCTATTGAGTTGGTGCATTCCGTGACATCTCGTGTATGCGTTTTAGTGTTTGCTAATGTCCCATTTGATGGACACTTTGTATAAATGTTAAAACTGTTTTCCAATAATGCTTAAAGGATACATGGGAAACTTGATACAATAAAAATGACGAAAAAAAAATGAAAGCATTGATGGGATTTTCTGCTGCCAGTGACTCTACCTTCTGAGCTATACAACCTGACATTAAAGAGTTTTCAAAACTACACCTTACTGCTGAATATGCCAGCCTAATGTTTTGATTTCAATGTTAACAAACAAGCAAATGTATTCTAAACATAGTCATTAGATCTTGGCAGCAATATAGTTCCCAGTCTGCAATTAATCAATTCTTGAAAATAGAGGTAACCAGAACCTCCTTTCAAATATGAATTTTTAAAAATCAATAATTGAAGAGGATTAGGTTTACAGGTTTTTCAAATATTGACAATGTTTATGCTGGCAACCAACAGATAATGCAAAAATGGTGAAAACTAATTGCTGAAGCCATAAGCTGAAACAAAGTGAAAGAAAAGATAGGTAATTTTTTTACAAGCGAGTAGAGGCGTGTTTTTCGCCGTGCATCATGTTTGCTGCATTTTGCACTTGTTATCTACCATACTTGTATTTGGCATTGTGACGATTATCTGTATATAATAAACTTCTGTTATATACTATGATGACAGTTAAACATTAAAAACAAATGTGCAGAAAATATACTGCAAATGAATGGTTTAATGTTAAAATAACGTTTGACTCCATAAATGGATTAGAGTCATAATGTTCATGATCAGTTCGACCAGTTCATTTACGTTTTAAGGGTTATTGTGTGGTATTTTACATTTTAATAACATTTTGATAGAACATTGAGTAATCATACAATGGAGATCCTGATCAGATGCCGCGTTCTGCGGTGTCTGGTCAGGGTCTGCGCTGTTTGCATATGTATCACAAAAAGGACGCTATGCTTATATTATGGTTTCAGTTATAAACGTGACGATATACCTAACTAGAAAGGACTCGAAGTACCATATCAAAAATCCAGGTCCCCTGCATACAAATGGAGCACAAACAATGAACTGACTTCGACAGAATCGCCGCCTATGGAAGGTCAGCAGTTGCAGCGAGATCTTTACTGGAATTTTTTCACCGAAGATTCTACTGCTTTAAAAACACATATATCTGTTTGGCTCGCAAGAAGGCTTATTCAATGAATCTTTAAGTCAAAGTAACTATGACATGTATAATGAAACAAAGAAAGGGGTCAAATAGGGCTAAATATACCACTATTGGACCGAGCCTAACACTACATGTAGCACCGAGAACCTGCCCACCGAAGAAAGTTTTAGGCCCGGAGGTTATTGAGTCTGAGGCCTAATTCACTGTCGTGCAATTAAAACGAAAAAAAAAAAATATAGCTACTAAACAATTCTGTACCCCGGCACGCGGACTGTCACACAACCAACTCTTTTAAAACGTCTGACTGTCTCTTTGAATTGATGGGTAACATCGGAAATAGAAATAGAGTCATCTCTTGTTAACTTGAAGTTCACGGGAGCAGAGCCCTGACTTTGACTTATTAGTAGTGTGATACAAAGAAGCAAGCATTTTAGTCTATATCTGTAATGAAGAATAATTTGGCTAGCGCATGTGTGAGATTTGGGTGACTACGGTATCGCATATGCGTAAAGATTTCTTCAAAAATATTAAGTGAGTATGATCAGGAAATACCACAATCACAAACTGCAGACAAACCCATGGCACCGCAAGGAAGAGCCACACAACAATCACGAGACACCAGGAAGACAAACTAAGCAAAGCAACCAGCTCTCTCTTCCCCATCAAGATGATTGCACGCGAGCTTGCGCACGAGCTTCCTAATGCAGGTACGGTCTAAAATTTGGCCAGAGGCTTAGTATACCTTTGTATATGCGAGTAGCGAAGGTTCTGACGAGACTGCACAATATGTACAGTCTCGTCTAAGCCTACGCTACGCACAAACGCATTATGAATACTAAACCCTCATTTGCTGGCTCAATTGGTTTTTTGTATTTCTCGTAATTTCCATAAAATATATGTTGTCATTGTCTCATTGAGACGGTTCTTTTGAGTTCCCACAACTTAATTTTTGGCCGAGAAATACGAAAAAAAAGGTTTTTCAAATGCGCACTCTTATCTGGAGGCCTGGCAAATGCTGAAAATAGGTTTTCTCGCGATCTGGGCTGAAATGATGTAATTTACAACAGCATTAATTTCAAAGCAGCAATAAAAATAAGGTAATCAAAAAATTGAATGTCCAGTCTAGGCTAGTTTTCATTAGAAACTATTGAGAACCCAATTAATGATCATTTTGGTCACCATTTACACCTCGCCACAGACCTTAACCGCAACATGTTAAAAGCGAGAAAATCCAATGGACAAAAGCGATCACCTAGATTAAACTGCTCCACTATTGAGTCCGATCATGTTCACTGTTATTTTTCTTGTTAAGAATGGGATTGTATGTATCTTTAATATAAAACAATCCTGTTATTCTGTGTCCGTTTGTGCAATTGATATTTTTCACATACATATGCTAAGCTCTTCTTTTCAGGGGTAAAGCTTACTGAAAATGATGGCACTTTTGCCTTGGATACGACAATTAAAAACACGATCAGAGATGGTATAAAAACATTCCCCATGTACGAGTTGGCACTTTCCCGTCTTAACATTTAGCTTCAACGCACGGGCAGACAGAGTAACAAACATGGAAGTGGATTTAGTCAATCGTGATCCTAATAATCTAAATGACCATATTAAGGTAAGCTTTTTTTCAGTTCAAAAAAAGATCTGCAGTAAAACCTGTCTTAAGCGGCCACTCAAAAAGAAGACCAAATGGTTTTCAAGACCGAGAATCGCTTAATGCTGGTCAAAAGTATTGCAGAATGCTCCAATGGGAGCATTCTGCAATACTTTCGACCTTCACTAAGATACACTATGTAAAATTGTAAGATCTTTGTTTCGTCTATTTTAGAGTGGCCGCTTAAGACAGGTTTTCCGGTACTTCTACTGTACTACGACTACTACTAATAGTGATAACAATATAAACACGCATATTATATTTTGGTATTAAACGCATTGTCGGGTAACGAAGGCCGGTGCATCCGCGCTGTCTGATCAAAGTCTTTCTTATTTACTTCCTGGAGAGTATTTAAACGCTAGAGAACCCTGTACTCGAACAGCACTCGTCATCGCGTGTTGGTTGCAGTTGACGAGTGCACAGAATAGTGCACCTAGCTGTTTAAAGGGTAATAATTTGGTCAATATTTTACTTCTGAAAATTATTATCACTTATAATTATTTTCACTTATGAATCCAACAGTGTATCTGCTTAACAAGATTTATGTGAGTTAAGCTATAGTAGATACAGCGCCTGGGTTTTGCCAAAAAAAAGGTGAGTTTTCTCCTGAAAAATGGAAGAAAGCTATTTTGTTCATGTCCTGGAATTTATGCTTACTTTAGCTAAAATGCAAATAACAACTTACATTAATGTGAAATGAGGCTGGAGCATTTTGAAAGTTATTCAAGCTTTTCATACTGTACGCATAGTTCTGATGATCGGGTGTTCTGGCCCAGTGATCGGGTCATCGACTGCACTGAACATATTGACTTTATTTAGATCTTCAACTACTGGGCCAGGTCACCCGGTATACAGAACTTTGTGTAAAATATGAAAAGCTGAAATAACTTCCAAATTGCTCTGCCCTTAGATTTCAAATTTTGTGCACATTAAAGGACTGGTATTTTGCATTTTATCAAAAGCAAGCATAAATTCCGAAAAAAATAAACAAAAATTCTTTTCATTCTCTTTTTCGGGAAAATGATCACATTTTTGTCATAACTCTGGCGCTGTAGCGATTATCACTCAACCCACACAAACCTTGCAGATCCACAGCTGGATTTATAAGTGCCATTATTAAGCGATGAATATTTTCAGAAGTATAATATTGACCTAAATGTTATCCTTTTTACAGCTAGGTACACTATTTCGTGCACTCGTCGACTGCAACCAACACGCGATGATTGCGCTGTTCGAGTACAGTGGATCTCTAGCGTGATTTAGCTAATCCTGCTTCATGTATTTTAGATATTCAAATAACTAGGTCCCTGCCACTGAGCAGGCTGGTTTTAGCACATTACCTTGTCGTAAGTTTTTTTCGCGACAAGGTCCACGTAATTCGTCTCAACAACATGAACAGTGCAGTTCTTTTTAACACATCTCGTTTTAACAAGGATTTGGATATAAAACCATACAATTTTACAAGGAAATTATAGGAAAATGACCATGTTCCTATTATTCCTTTGCAAAATTGTCCTTTTTTGCATGGACTGCTCATTACGCGGTACATTCCGTTTGTCACCAAAATAGTGCGATGTAAAGAGACTGAACACTATGTAAGAGTTTTCATTTCCTCTGTATTCTCTTGCAGGTCAGCTTTGAAGACGTCTTCGGAGAGCCCGAGGGGGCACATAGCATAGACTGTGTCTGGAAACTCTCGATGACTTGTTTCAACCTCTGGCTGAGCATCACTTACAAACTCGCCACACTCTGCTATGGTATATGTATCGCCGCTGAATGGGGCTGTGAATTTGCCGCTATAGCCTTCTATCACGTTTGGTTTATTACGCCCTTACTACGAGTACTCGACATCAACTGCAGTGTTATGCGTAAACTGGTGCAGTCTTGTACAAGTTGTTGCTGCGAACCGTGCTGTGAATCATTTGGAGCAATCTTTAATGCCTTCAAGAAATAACTTTTCTGACATCAAAATTAAGGTTTTAACATTGACGGTGACCTGAAAAAATACAACAAATAGCAATGGTACAGATATAGAAATATTTTGATCGTAAAGTTGTAATTTTGGCACATCTATCGGTCTAAACATATGTTTTTTGTGCTCTTTTGAGTACTCACAACATATGTTTTGGTTGATACTTAAAATAAACCAATCATTAGTTGGCCTGCTAATTGGACGTTGCTTCTTTCAATGATTACAAAAAAACGAGAAATCCCCGAACAGTTTAGAGAAATCCTCGAAAAGCAAGTAAGAGAAATCAAAGTACAATTTAGATAAAAATTATACTTGACCCAAATTTCTATCGACTTTAATGATTTGACCATCTACAGTCAACGTGCAAGTTGTGTCATTTGTATTGTTTCAAGAAACACGGACGATTCGGAGAAAACGAGGGACCTTCATGTTCGTTTTTTGACATTCCAATAGAAATCGAGTTATTTGGTTACAAGCTACTGCTCAAACTATACCGCTCACATTGACAACACATATGCGACAGGCCTCCATTGAAGATTAATATTCTTATTTATCAACCGAACATTCAGTAAAACCTGTGTAAAACGGTTACTCTCAAAAAGACCACAAATTGGTTTTCAAGACCAATTATCGCTTTATGCAGGTAAAAATATTGCAGAATGCTCTAAGAGGAGCATTCTGCAATACTTTAGACCTTCATAAAGCTACCATTTGTCATAAAGACCTTTGTTTTGTCTATTTTTGAGTGGCCGCTTTACACAGGTTTTACTGTATATTGTGGGTACTTAAAAGAGCGGTCTCGATGAGACGATTCTTTTGAGCGCTCAAAAATCATGTTTATATTTATGGCTAAGGAAATAATCTTATTTTCGCTCAAAAAGTGCGCCTATCTTACAAATGCTAGAACGGAAGGTGTGTTAATGAAGCTAGACAACAGTTCTCTTTTGAAGGGACTGAATTTGATGCTGAGAATATATGCACTTTTTTTCTTTTCTGGAATGTTTGTTTACTTGTCATGGTGTGTTGTCTAATTTCACTGGTCTTAATCCTGTGCGCTGACAAAAAGTCCTTGATTAGACATCATTAGAGTTGTAAATTTAGACGTTAAATATTAATTTAATGTGTTAAACAATGTTAAGACATGAAACGCGTGGATTTTTTCAATGACTTTTCAAAATTTCTCGCTCAAAGCTGCACGTAATTACATTAAACATATATTTATATTTTTGTTTCATTTAATAATAAATTAAAAAAACTCAATAGTTTTATGTTATTTAAAATGTTGTACTAAATGTCATGTGGGTAACGGTACTTATGGTATACTGACAGGGTATGTGGCAATCATGAACAAAAATACAAAGCAAAGCTGCGTTTCGATTTCCCAAAATCAACGTTTTTGATCGCTAGAATGCGCATTTTGGCGATAGGAAACGATGCTTTGGCAAAACAAAAATGATATTATACATTTGTGATTGTCGAGCTATTAAACATGCATGCGCAGTGGGGCTAAACCTGCCCTGGTGCGTTTGATCTAAACCGCTGTGTTTGCAAGCACCAAAGGCTGTCATGCGAGGCTGTGTGGCCGCGCAGACTCGTCTAAGCCTTCGTTACTCGCCTATGCGATAAGTACCAAAATCTCACGTGTTAGTTCATATAGAGATTTGAGCCATGTCATATGATTTCCAAGAATGTGGTATTTTACAAGTGTAGACACTGACGAGCTTGTGCAGCCTTATTTTAGGCTTATGATGTTCAGTCGGTAGCTTAACACTCATAGAATATTCAAGTGACTAACAAAGGCTCTGATCAGACTGCGCATAGGCGCAGGCTTATCTGAGGCTTTGCTGGTCACACATACCACATTGTTGGAAATCTCATGTCGCGGCTCAAATTTTTATGATTGAGCATGCGCATGGTAAAACCAATAATTTGACCTTATAGTCTGTCCAGTCTGATCAGAGTCTTTGCTGTGCGTTCAATAGTACTGCGGCTTAGGACGAAAAGCATTCTTTGTTTACCAAGCGTGGAATCCAATCAGAATGGGTGCATGTCCAGACTGCACTGAGTAGTCAGTGGACATTGAGTCATATTGTTAGTTTTGTTACACATATGCTCATTTCATTATACATGCATATAGAATTACTAGCCAGACAGGCAAACACAACGTTTACAATCGTTATGGAGAGAATTTACAATCCGGTCCTTAAACTGTTAAATGCTTCCGAATGATTTACAGTATTTCACCAAATTTCTCAACTTTATATCATACGACCAAAATATGTAATTTGGGATTGCATCTTTGACAACCACATGATTGTTTAATAATCACATCTCTAATGCATGAATACTGAACCTTTAAAACAAACCTAATAAAAAAAAAAGAAAATGCCTAAGTGAGCCAATGACTGCAAGAGACTCAAGGAGACCAAATTATTTCATTTTCATGGGATATTTAAGAAAAACGAGATAAAATCAGCAAAGCAAACCCTCACCCCATTTATACATGGGAACCCCCTTTCCAGAAATCTTGGATGCGCCCCTGGGCATACGTATATGACCGACACTGCTCCTTTGATACCCAAACTAGGTCTACAGTGTATGCCTTTATTGCCATACGAAAACGGGGGTTTATGAGAACCGTTGATAGCTGTAAAAATACTTATAATGAGTCTTTAAACAACCATGAGATACTATCATGCTCTGGTTTTATATCGCAGTCTATGGAACTCAAACTGTCACCTGGAGTCTGAATATACTGTAAATTCGGAAATTTTCGCGAGATTTTTATTTTCGCGAATGGCTTTAAAAGAAATAATTTTGAATTTAAAAAATCGCGACAAAGGCATGCTTTACCTATATCAGTCAACGACAGAGTGATCTCGCCATTTCACGAGGGTTTTATTTTCACGAAAATTCGCATATGCGAAGTTTCACGAAAATAAAACCCTTGCGAAAATTTGCGAATTTACAGTTCACATATCATTAAAGCTACCCGTATCAGTAGATATTCTAACGACTGCAATGCCAAGTGTTAATTGGACATTAATCTTCAGCATCAGTTCTATGAGAAAGATTCCATTCATGGAACCATTCCACGCTTCTTTGATTTCACTTAATTATTCATACCCGGTATTGTTGTCCAGAACAGTCTCGCTAGCAACAGGTAACAAACAAATACGCTGGTCCGGGGCACAGAAAAAAACAATGAATAAAGCATGCTCACGAATTAATGTTCTGTCCCCTCTGGCTGATCACAGTCTTAACAGTGTCCACCAGAATTATATCGGTTGTACGGAATGGGTTTAAGAGTGAGCAGCGGAGACTCAGGTTAGCCTGTGCATTTGCACAGGCTGACCTGAGACTTCGATGCTCACATGCCGAACGGTCGGTTTAATGTTATTACGGTTAAAGCGACTGCCTTTTAATTATGGATGGGGCGCTTCCGTAGCCTCAAAGACTAGGAGAAAGTGTGACAGGAAAGTTGTACATGCACATGTCTATATGTTTAAAAGCGCTTAAGATTGCAGTTTTAGAACCTATCAACGTTGACTGGCCAATTGCTCTGAATTCTGATAGTGACATATAATAAAACAAAAACAGTGGTACCTTTTTGGGGAATACAGTGCAAAAATCGCCTTGTGCAACTTTATAAATTTCAGGAGTAATCGTTTTGAGTATAGATTTAAGGACTCAAAATGTCGCAACAAGAGATGATGATGGACATGGAAAATAGGGATCCTAACAATATCAACGATCATTTAGGTGTAAGTATTTGTTATATCGCAGTGATTCCCCAGCCAGCAAACAGTGTCGGGCCCCATCGACCCGCCAGCGTAAATTGAATTGAGTCTCTATTGCGGACCGATGGTGGCCTGCTTCTAGATGTCAGTATAATTTCGTATGGGCTGCGTCGGGGAGAACCCCATTTTTAGCAGACATTAAAAAGATCTACACTTCCTTCAAAGCAAAAAGGGCAAAGTATGACCTGAACCCTGACATGCATTTACCCAATCTGTGCAATATAGTTTAACGTGTTTAAGGCAGGTTCGCACAAAGTAAGTGATTAATTATACTTCTTGGCACTCAAAATTGAAAATAAGTACTAAGATATTCGTGTTTGATCCTTTAAACACAAAAAAGATAACCAAACTCTATATATATATGGTTTGTGCGTAAGTACGGAAAGATAATCGCCCGTGCACACGCAAAGCCATCCAATAACTTGCTTATTGTACCAGCATGCATTTACACTTTGTGAATTGCAAGATATTTGGAATATCAATGAAAGGGGCAATAATAGATACGAGGCAGTCTGCACACCTAGTTATAAACCGAACCACGGTTCAAATCTGTTGCCTTTTTAATTGCACGACGATGGCTCAGGCCTCAGACTCTGTGAGAATGACTTGGAAATGCCACAATTAAAGACCACAGATAAACTCAACCCATGACATTTCGGTAAATAGTGCAAAACCAGATCAGACACCCCATAATGCGGTATCTGGTTAGGTTCTGCACTGTTAGCCGTGTGGATACATAACAGTAACAGTCACACGACAGCAAGACAGCAAGAACCGAAATACATGTAGCTGTCTCTCCCGGCTATCTCATCTTCAGCGAGATGATTGCAAAACTAGAAAAGGACATTAAGGTAGTACCGGACTCACCAGCATATGTCCAAAAAGTTACCATCTTTTGACATGTTAAAAAATAGCTCAAAACTCATCTATTTTGACAAAAATAACAGGACCTTACCGTGCTTTTTAAAAAGTTATTAAACTTTAAAAATCGTAAAATATGAGTTTTTCAAAATATCAATTTCTCATATTTTAAAAAAGTTGAAAGTGAGAAATGCCATATTTTTTCCTGGGAATACGCTACATGCTATTGGCTAATAAAAGAATACAAAAAAAACAGCGAAAAAAATGCACGTCGCTTATTTTTTAAGCAAAAATCCATTTTGTATAAAAACATTAAGGCCAAAAAATCGTTTAAATCTAGAATAAAAAATGTCACACAATGTAACTACAGAAACAAAAAACTTATTAATTTGAAGGAAATTTTGCATAGAAACTTATAATTAATTAAAAAGCACATGTCACCGTGCTCGTTTTTCTTTTTTGTGCTATTTTCTTTTTTTACCTCTAAAATAAAAACAGGCATGGAGTGCCATACCAGCTTGAGTGTTTAATTTAGGTCCGTGTGCGTAGACAGCGTATTGTTTGAGTTGATGTCCGTGTGCAAAAAAGCCTATTATTTGTCTACTCCTCATTTGGCACGTTCTAGGACTCCTTAAGACCTTTATAAGTGCGTGCGTGCGCTCGCGCTTGTGTGTGTGCCAAAATGAGGGTGAGTGTATGAGAGAGAGAGAGAGAGAGAGAGAGAGAGAGAGAGAGAGGACAATTCACGTGCTGATGATTCATAGCATTTTTGTGATGCTTTTATTCTTTTCTTTTTTTTCTTTACTTTACGTACAGTATAAGTACTCTGGATTCGTTACAAAATTGACGTCATCAGCAGTAACGGGTATAGAAGTGTCGTCAGGATGACGCAAGTCTTTGATTTGGAAAAAGGTTCTATTTCGAAAACGCTGTTGCAAGTGTTCAAGTGAGAAAATGACCTTATGCAATAATGGTTTACTGATACACTATCATCTGCTAGACCCCTCAGGGGTAGTCATAACCCTCGCCTTTCATGTTTGGGTTTCAACACCACCCTGGTGTTCTAGCAGGTGGTAATGCATAGAAAATCACGTTTGATCCCAATATTGAAGTTACTAAACGAGCTGTAAAAAGAGATGAAATGCGAGGCTTGTCAAGAATTTTGTCACTTTTTCGTGACAAGCTTGATAAATTTAATAATACAGGAGCACGACTGTTAGGTTCTATTTATTGTATGACCCTAAAACTACTTTTAAATCGCGTTTAGAAATTGCGTGGAACTATGCTTTGATGTTGCCATATAATTATGTGAGAAACCATTACGGACGTCATTACATAGCGACGTGATAGCGTTACCAAAATTTGTAAACCACTAGTGGTACATGTCATTATATCACTCCCATGAAAAACACAAACGAACAAATAGATAAGTAAACAAACAAACAAGCAATAGGGCACAAACCAGGGACTACTTGGTCTCAAGTTGAACATTCTACCAATGCGGCAATGGGTAAAGAAGAGATGATACACGAGTTTAGTTCATTTCATAAAGACAATTAGTTAATGCTAAGACATGCATGCATATGTGAACGGCCGTATTAGATTATTCACAGCTCGCATATATATATACAAAATAAGCCTCAGTCAAAAAACTCCCCACTGGCTAGCTTAAAATAGCAAAAAGGCACGCCCCAGCATTTGGCGAGCACTCTCACAGTGTCCAATACGTTGCTCTTGGGTTTCACCCAAGCTAAACAAATGGAGCCCTCCCACCTACGACGTTATATTTACAAAGATAATGGACTTCAGAAGCACAGTGGCTCAGCAGTTCTTAGAGTGTTAACCTAGGGATCGAAGGATTATTAATTTGTGAATCACCAGAGTCAAAGTGTGTGTCATGGGGCAAGACACTTTATCAGCTAATAGTACATACATTGAATACGCATGAATATTAACTTTTCTGACCAGAATTGCCTGACCAGTATAACTCGGAACCCATTGAGGAGAGAAACTAGACCAGAGGGTCAAAATATATTTGGTCATACAGATGTGTTGATAAATGATATTTTTTGTGAACGCCAATACTTGTACGTTTTAAGACAATATATAAAGATAAACTCTTACTTTTTTAAAAACACTCCGTTATCTTTTGACATGGGTCCTGTATCACTTAATGGAAGCTAACCATACACCTAAAGAATCTTCTAACGCATACACTTTTGTTTTGGCATTTTCTTAAAAACTTGAACTTTGAATTTAAAAATATTTTGGAATACATTAGAACAATGTTTTTCGGTCATAAATGGTTATTTTAAGAGACAACTTGCGCAGAACTTTGAAACTATGGAAGTTTGAGTTAAAAACTTCAAAAAACGAAAGTCGCAAATTTACCATTTTTAAACAAATCAACACGGAAAACAGAATAGCAATTTGTCACTGTATTCCATTTTTATGATATATGATTCTGAATTATTTCAAACGTAGGTCACTTTGCATTCTATTATTCATATAATGAAAAAAAAATCTTCCAATTTCTATATTTTTTATCTATAAAAATGTACAGACAACATGCGTACACATGTAATTAGATAATTACTGTCTATCGCATCGCATATGTGCTCGATTTGGTTTCGATCAGAGTAGCAGGATGACCATGGTAAAACAGTTATCCTGCTAGCTAACAGCAAAGCCATGCGATTGGTGCTTACGGTGGGGATTTTTTAGAATTGAACTCAGCAAATCACATGAAAAATTAGGTGAGTATGACTAGGAATCGCCACAATCACACACTGGTAGACCAACCCACAGCATCGCGAGAAAGAGACACAGAACACTGTCAAATGCCATTAAAAGGCAATTAAAGTAAAGCAACCAGCTCTCTTTCTTTGCCAGCGAGAAGAAACTAAATAGTGCAAAACAAAACATGGACCAGCCATAAACCCCAGCAAAACAATCAATGAATCAACAACAACAGAACCATCGCCTTAGAACGTTCAACCGAAGTCACTGGGGGCTTAAGTTAATTTTACTGCCAAATATTCTCCCTAGTTTCTGCTAATGTCAAACGAGAAAAAAATGTTAAGCTTGCGCGGAGGCTTCTTTACTTATTTAATGTATCACAATGTATCACGGGGAAACAATCAAATATATAAACATACTGCCAGGAAACAACGAAAATGGCTCTCAACTCACCGACAGTCAGAGATAAAACAAAATTCGTGTTGAGCCACAGTGGACCTAGCTAAACACAAACATCAGGCGCTGACCCACCGATGAAAGTGTTATGCCATAGTCGTCATGGAGTCTGAAGTCTGACCCACCGTGAATTTCATGCATTTCTTATTCCAAATGACGTTTTTTGTATTGTTTAGCATGACAAAGGAAATTAAAATAACCTCACTGAATCAGACTTGAGCCTAATTCACATATTTTGTGACTTTCGATTTTGACCCTTTCAAATTAAATAAGCTGTACTTTGCATAATACCCAAGCTATTCATCTGATGTGTTTACAAATGATGTGAATAATTTTGAAATTTTGTTTAACAACAGAATATTGAAAATATTTAATATAATTAAGTTTTTGTATTTAATTGTTTATTGT
Source organism: Loripinus fragilis (assembly GCA_964019695.1). Taxonomy (NCBI): domain Eukaryota; kingdom Metazoa; phylum Mollusca; class Bivalvia; order Lucinida; family Lucinidae; genus Loripinus; species Loripinus fragilis. Next base: position 10,558,904 of record OZ026520.1, read on the forward strand.
ATGCGTTAGAAGATTCCTTAAGTATATATGAAATTTGGAAGAAATCCAATTAAATGTGACTAAGTAAGAGTGACCACGATGGATGCAAACTGATAGACGGCGGCCATTTTGCCGACCATCTTGATTATCATTTGTCGGAAAAAATCCATATTTGAATTTGAATCAGAGTTGATGCAAGCAATCCATATATGTTATTTGGAAGTAATCCGATTGAAATTGACTAAGTTAGAGTGACCACACCAGCAGTAGGACGGACAGATGGACGGACAGACAGATGGAAAGACAGATGGACGGACAAGCCAAACACAATAGAGCTCCGCCAACTCGTTGGCGTGGACCTAAATATATACTTGGTCATACAGATTTGTTGATAAACGATACTCACGTTTTTGTGAATGCCAATACTTGTACATTTTAAGGCAAAAAATAACGATAACTCTTACTTTTATAAAAACTCTGGGTTATCGTTTCCATGAGTCCCGTACTACGTTAATACAAAACACACACCAAACTGAAACCCCATAAACACCGGTAGCAACAATAAACGAGTCGTGACATGTGATTTCCAACAATGTGGCATTTTGACAAGTGTAGACTCAGACCAGCCTATGCAGCCTCCTGCTAAGCTTAGAAACTCCAAATGATGTTCAGTCAGTAGCTTAACAGTCATAGAATACTCAAGCGACTTGCAAAGGCTCTGATCAGACTACGCGTATGCGCAGGCTGGTCTGAACCTTTGCTGGTCGCACATACCACATTGTTGGAAATCTCATGCACTGACTCAAACAATAAATCAACAACAACAGAACCACTGCCTTGGAATGGGGGATTTAAGTTATTTTATTGACCAAATCTTCGCCCTAGATTCTGCTGTTGTCAACGCACAAAAGTTGGTAAGCCCGCGTGGAGGCTTCCTAGCCTATGCAATGCACTATCACAGGTGAGTAATCAAATCAAACTAATCAAATTATGATTAAAACAAAAAAGGCTCTTGACTCAAGACAGCGAGACATAAAGAAAACCCCTAGTTGAGCCCAAAACCTTCCGTCAGTGGATTGGTACCTGATGCTTGTCATAGTAGTTTTCTTTAGCTATGCTTACAATGTATGTGTGAATGTTGACCCCTTTTTGTTTCATCGTAGGTTGTTAATTTGATTTGATTATTTCTCTGCGAAGATGCATTGAATATATAAGCAAGACATCTTCTTCCATGCAAGCTAAACCACGTTCCATGTTTTAATAACATCTGGCTATGTAAGTGCAATGATTATTGTTGCTGCTACCGTGAACGGAGTTTTTGTGTTTACTCCTGGTTTTATTTTGTGGTTCGTTGTGTCCTTCTAGTTCTGCAAACATCTCGCCGAGGCGGATTTCTTTAGCTATATTCTTGCATTCTTTCAATGGCGGATCCAGAGGTGCTTGCTTGAACCCCTTCCCCCTTTTTAAATATCCTATGAAAATAAAAATAATTTAGTCTCAGTGAGACCAAATTATTTCATTTTTATGGGATATTTAAAAAAAGAGATAAAATCAGCAAAGCGAACCCCAGACCCTTACACGTACATATGAAACCCCCTTTCCAGAAATCCTGGATCCATCCCTGTCTTTATATGTGTGCTGTGGTATCTCTTGTGACAAGAGATACTAGAGCACACATACAAAGACGGGGGTGGATGTGAATTTGATTGGCTGCGGTTTGTAGTTATAGTATTTCCTGATTATACGAGAGCTTTTTCGTTTTTCTTATACAGAATCTATCACAGATAGCGGATATAATTTGATATTGGGTTCAAACTAAAGCGCATACCTCCTGACCTGCATTTGAGTCGTCAGTAAGTTGACGCTGGCAGTTCAAGTTATCCAAACTTAAGATTTAACTTATGTCAGTAAGTAAGAAGGCAAATATCAGGAATCGATACAATCAAGTCCCACATCTGACCCAGGGCACCAAATGGGAAAGTGACAAAACCTAAAGAAAAATAGTAAGTGAGTATGATCAGGAAATACCACAATCACAAACTGCAGACAACCCCGTGGCACCGCGAGGAAGAGTCGCTCAACCATCACGAGACACCAGGAAGACAAATTAAGTAAAGCAATCAGCTCTCTCTTCCCCATCAAGATGATTGCAATACTAGAATGGACAAAAAGTAACGTACAACAAAACATAGAACAATTACAGACTCTCACAAGGGAGTAACAATAAACAAAAAGTCAACAACAACAGAACCACCGCCTTAGAACGGACAGCAGCCTAAGCCACCGGGGGGCTTAAATGCATTTTACTGGTACCAAATCTTCGCCCTAGATTCTGCTGTTGTTGAAGTACAAGAAATGTTCAGCTCGCATGGAGGCCATCTAACTAATGCAATGTATCATCATGGAAAACACAAACAAAGAAAAGGGCTCATGACTCACAGATAGTCAGAGCTAAAGAAAACCTCAAGTTGAGCCACGGTGGGTCCAGCTACAGATAAGCATCAGGCTTCAACCCACCGATTAAAGCTTTACGTCAGAGCCGTCATAGAGTCTGAGGCCTGACCTACCGTCGTGTAATTAAAGAGGAAACCATAGCTATAAACCGTGATTGGGTTTAAAACTAGGCATGCAGACTGTCGCATGATATCCAAATTATATCCAACCCTTATATAACGTTTTACTATATTTTTGAATTGATCACTAAAATTAGGTTTTCCTACAATTCGTTTGAATTTATAGACTAAATCACATACAAGAAAGCAAAGAGACCAGCCATTTTTCAACAGGTGACCAAAAGGCTGCAATGAGCAGACAAGAAAGCATGCCAAACATGAAACATAAATAGCAAAATAATCCCACAAAAGAAGTACCGCCTTGAAACGGTCAGTAATAAATATTTTTAATGGAGGGCTTCAACTAGTTTTCTTTTACCAACCTAGTTTAAACATTTTTATTGCCAAATAAGATACAGCAATGGGGTTGGGTCACAGATTCTCACAACATAAGGTACGAGCCTTCCCCTACATTATTAACATACAGAATAGCTTATAAACATGGCTAAATATATACAATCTGAATATGAATACAAATTAGGAACAAAACAGGATGATAGAAAGATAAATTAGAGATAAAAAATAAATAAATAAATGTAAGAATATAGAAATAATAAAATAAATAAAATCAAAAGTGTTATTTATAAATAAATAAATAAACAAATAAATTAATTAATTAATAAACAATTAAGGTACTAAATAAATAAAGAAATAAGTTTAAGAGTGCTAATATAAACCCCTGAAACTTTAGATAAAATTTTAAGTCAGATCACCCAGTACTCATATTTATATACACATGTTTAAGGATTTGTTTGGTTTAAACATATTTATTTATCAAATAGATACATACATATACAATAATTACAAACATTATAAATAGGATTAGAACGAAAGCTAGAGCTTATTTAGTTCATCTCCTAAGACATAAATATATTGTAGTACATACATGGCATTTAATATTTCAAACATGAAGTGGTAGCAATATAGTAACGAGGATTTAAGTAAGGATTTGTTTCAAAATAAAATTCAAAGAAAGAGTCAAAAGCGTTTTGAGGCATAAATATATCTGTAGATAGCCCTGAACAAAGCCATATTTGCTTCAGTATTCCAGTTTCGTTTCAAAAAATAATCAAATTGATGGTTAGGGGTTGAAAAACTCTAACTGTATCATTGAAAACCTGTCTTTCATCAAAATGTTTTGTACAATGAAAGAAGTAATGGGTGGCATCCTCTATCACACCACACAAATCACATAGAGGGTTATCACGAATATGATTTCTAAAAGGACCATTGTTAAGACTTCGACAGTTATTTACCAATTCGTGCATGTATTACAGAGGTATATCTATTTCCCTTGAAGCTGCATATTCTGTAACTTGATATTTCTATTTTAAAAATAATGTTTCTATTTTTCAAGAACACAGTAAAAATACTAAAATTCAGGTATACATTTTACCTTTTTCGTAATAATTAACAAATTATTAGTGCCAAAACAACAGCATTTATGTTAAAAATTAACTGTCTAGAATTATTGGAGGGACGCAAATAATTACCAACAAGAGAAAATACACCTGTTTTTATAAGATAATTCACTTTTTCATGCAGTTTTCAACTGTAGAAATTAGATTTATTGTGACAACATAACTTTATTCTACTTTTGCAATTGATTTAAAAAGATTTTTTTTTCGAAAAATGTTCATAGTTACAGAGTATGCAGCTTTAAAGAGACTAAGTCTGTAACTATGAACATTTTTCGAAAAAAAAATCTTTTCTTTTTATATCATTTGTAAAAGTAGAATTAAGTTATGTTTTCACGATAAAAATGTTGAGTACAGCTAAAAACTACATGGACAAGTGAATTATCTTATAAAAACAGGTGTTTTTCTCTTGTTGGTAATTATTTACGTCCCTCCAATAATTCTAGACCGTTGATTTTTAACATAAATGCAGTTGTTTTGATAGTTATAACTTGTTATGATTAACGAAAATGGTAAAATGTTTACCTGAATTTGAGTATTTTAATGTGTTCTTGAAAAATAAAAACATTATTTCTAAAATTAGAAGATCAAAAGTTACAGACTGTGCAGCTTTAATAAAATAGGGAGGAACAAATGATATGTTAAACTTTGAAATATATCTTTTTAAAAGTTGGTAATGAGGATGAATCCTTTAAATCATCTGTAAGAGAGTTCCATAGTCTGATGGATGATAGAATACAAGATTTCTGTGAAATGCTAGTTCGATAATAGGGAACAGTTAAATTTCTGTTGTTTCTCAAAGGGTAATCAGAAACTTCACTAACTAACGGAGGGATTAAATCTTGTATATGTGAAGGTACCATGCCAGTTTACGTTATACATAAAAGAAAGCTTGTGTTATTGTCTTCTTTGTGATAGAGTTGCCCATCCACACTCTTTGTACAGGGTTTGTAATGATACATATCTCGTTTATCATGTGACAAGCTCTTTTGTAGTGTAAGTCTTCTTCAGAACAACTATCCCATACAACTGACGCATATTCTACAATAAGCAACAGATAAGACATATACATCTGGTTGATTCTACTCAAAGACTATTTAAGATTTCGCATTATTCCCAAAATTTTCGTTGCTGACTTGACTGTTTTCAATATGTGAATGCCACTGTCCAGAACTACATTAGGTAACACCCAGATGTGTATGACTTTCAACAAAACTTATCGGAATATTATCAAAACAAATTGTAGAAAGAAATCTTTTTTTAAGAGTAAATAAAACAGCCTCAGGTACCAACCTCACCCTTTTTTCTGTTACGGATCAAGCCTAATAAATGTTTGGTTCACATGAAAGATCCCGAACTTATCGATGTATCATCTCCTAGTAAATACAAATCAAGATATAAAAAGGAGAAAATGATGTTAGTGAAGATAGGAGTAGTACAGCAGCGCAGTAAGAAAACTACGAAGTTGGAAGTAGTGTAATAGCACTCGCACCTTTAAACTCTTTTTTGTTTTCATATGCTTTCCTTAGTACTTCCAATTTTCTGATAGTTTTGGACACGCCGACACTCGTAATTTCTAGGCATACAATACATCAATTTAACAAAAGCTTTTGAGTAAAACAGATTAAATTGGTGCCAATATCTAAAACTCTACCTAAGTTACACATAGAGTCGATAAGCATAGAACATTTCAGATGAATGTGACATCTTGGCGTTATTCTATATTGCATATGATAAGAAACGTATCACAGGTCTTTTAACAACAGTGAGACCATAATTCTATTTTGACATGCACTTGCTGAGACCATTTCGGAATAAGCTACACAACATCAACAGTAGTGTTTTCGCCCTTGATAGCATCGAATACCTTTAACTCATTCTAAAAATTGCATGCAATTTGTGCTAGACCCCACATTATCCATTGACATTTTAATTATCATACAACGTAGGAGGCACGCGATCATTGCGTAGTTAAATGTTATCGCGTACATCTTACAATGCGATACGTAAATGCTGAAGAGGTCTAGGAAATAATTACTTCTGTTGCAGTCTCCAGTAATTGTTGTTTACAAATCGTTGTCAAGAAACACCCAATTTGATACCTTTGGCGCATGAATAATTAACATACACTGGCCCAAACGAAAAGATGCCCAGCGCGAAAATGGCAATATACGAATGTTTCAGACACCCGATAGAATCTCACAGTATATTGTATCTACAAGATGCCATCAAAGGGTGGCCTACATTGAATTTATATATGAGCCACGACATGTGATTTCCAACACTTTGACATTTTGACAAGTGTAGACTCGGACGAGCCTCTGCAGCCTCCTTTTAAGCTTAGAAACTCCAACTGGTGTTCAGTCAGTAGCTTAACAATCATTGAATACTCAAGAGACTAGCAAAGACTCTGATCAGACTGCGCGTATGCGCAGGCTGATCTGAGGCTTTGCTGGTCACACATACCACATTGTTGGATATCGCATGCACTGGCTCATTATTATTGTTTTTAGATAAGAATGTGGATGTTTTTTTTCATCTTTATGTCATAGTTTATTTAGCTGCGTTATATATTTCGCCTACACTGATACAATAAGCTTGTGCGCACACACATGTGCGTGCATATATTCGTGCACACAAGCTTATAGTATCGTATAATATACATGTACTCTTTGTCAAATACAGGGTGGGGTGAACCAGTTTGCATATCTGGCACCAACTGATGCATTAAAGCGACCGACCATTAATATTAGTATGTGTTATAAGCTTTATAAACTGAACCATCTAATCATTTGGTGACCTTTTCGCCTGGTCCATCTTAATTAATTCTTGGGAGGCAGTTGTATCCTAGATACCAGTGTACTCTATATAAACAATAAAGCATCACTGATTGACGTACCCGAGTGGGCATTTGAAACTGTTGTTGTGTGCTGGCGTGATAGGAAAAGGAGCTTTCTATTTTGCTGTAAGGTACTCAGTAAATAACTTTTGAAAGAATTTAAGAAATGGAAGTGGACCTACATAATCGGGATCCTAACAATATTAATGACCACCTAGAGGTAGGATATCTTTTAAAGTAAACCTAACCCGAGGTTTATTTTTGATGCTCATCTCAACTGAGAATTAACTTTAACTACTCATGAAAATAATTATATGTTTTTCTTGCTTTTAAACGCTTGGATGAAGGCCAAAAACTTTGCAGAATGCATTCTTGGATACGTTTGACCGGCTTAAAACGATAATTGGTCTTTAATTGCACGCCGGTGGGTCGGACTTCAGACTCTATGACGTGTCCGACTTAAAGACGTATCTATTGATGAGATGGTAGTGGCCTGATGCTTTGGCTGTTTCTCAGGCCCACCGGGGTTTACCTGTTGGATTTCTTTCGCTCAGGTATTCAGTTTATTTACTGTTGAGTCCTTATCTTTGCTTTATCCCCTTTTTATATCTTGATTTATATGTTCTATGAAATGATGAATTGATAAGTTAGGGGTCTTTCATGCAAAACCAAACATTTATGTGTCTTGATCCACATCTGAACTAAGGATGAGTTTGGTGCACCGTTAAACTGGTTTAAGCCCTCCAGTAAAATATTTTACTGACCGTTCCAAGGTGGTACTTCTTTTGAGGATCTTTCATGTTTTTTTAAGTCTTGTGTTTGCTATGCCTTTGTGCGCGTCTGTTTTTAAGTGCATTGTGGTCACCTGCTAGGAAAGGGCTGACCTCTTGGCTCTCGTTTGTGGTGTCTAACTGTGAGTTTTTCACTTTCCCATTGGTATCCTGGGTCAGGTGTGGTACCTGATTATATCGATTCCTGATCTTTGCACCCTTACTTACTTTGAAAACCAATTTTCGATCTTTTTGAGAGTGGCCGTTTTACACAGGGTTTACTGTAAAAGAGTTACCATTACAATCAATACTCTAAGGACATTTTGGAGATCAGAAATATGTTTTGTATTCTACACGCCAGAGGCAATCATTGTACAAGTATATCAGCTTTCTCAAAAACTGTAAAAGTGGCTTATAGACAGTTTTAAGAATATATTTGTATTAGATCTTTAATCCCAACGACATATAAGTCATTTTCACTTTATTGTTTTGAAAATCGTTGTTTATTTGAATAGTAAGAAGAGCCTAAAGTGTCCACATGTATAGAAAAGTATTGTGTAAAGAGGTCACTTTTTGCAAATTTTGCATTTAACGAACAACGATTCAAGTGCAAACGATGCACGTTTGTATTAAAATCATAATATACAATGATATACTCGTGTCATACGTGTGTTTAAAAGTAAGTGTCTATGAAAAAATGTATATAATATGAAAGTATGCGAGCTTCACACCGTTTTAGCCTTAGGTAGTCAGTTGAGCCTTAGGTATTCAGTTGACTTGCGCGAAACCTTAGCAATTCTCTTGAGTCATTACATGTACAATAGAACTCATAATCTACCGTACAGTAAAGATGCCACCATGTAAACATAGAATAACAGGGAGTCATTAATATTTTACCATGTGTTATCGCAAGCCAGCATTCATAATTAAACGCGTTTTACGACAATACTCATAAAAGTGTATCCTTGTTGCTAAGGAACTGCATCCATTGTTTATCAAACCAGAACATATACTTTTTCTTGTTTTGTCTAGTAACATGACCAATAATATTGGAAAAGGCATTTAACAATAGTTATTTAATATTCACCAGTCTTAGACAACAGCACAATGCGAAACAAAAACTAGATATCATTGTGTTAGCCTGAACCTTCAATCATTCGAGTACAAAAATAGTAAGTGAGTACGATCAGGAAATACCACAATCACAAACCGCAGACAACCCCGTGGCACCGTGAGGAAGAGCCGCTCAACCATCACGAGACACCAGGAGGACAAATTAAGCAAAGCAACCAGCTCTCTCTACCCCATCGAGATGATTGCAATACTAGAATGGACACAAAGTAACCTACAACAAAACATAGAACAATTACAGACTCCCACAATGAGAGTAACAATTAACAAGAAGTCAACAACAACAGAACCACCGCCTTAGAAAGGACAGCAGCCTAAGCCACCAGGGGTGGCTAAAATGCATTTTAATGGTACCAAATCTTCGCCCTAGATTCTGCTGTTGTTGAAGTACAAGAAATGTTCAGCTCGCATGAAGGCCATCTAACTAATGCAATGTATCATCATGGAGAAACACTCCAATCAAATTAACACAACATGATGAAACAAAGAAAAGGGCTCATGACTCACAGACAGTCAGAGCTAAAGAAAACCTTCTCTGCCCGCTTTGTAATACACACAGTTCTCATCATAACCTTGCTGTCAAGTGTCTTTTTGTTCTATCGAATAAGCATCATAGTTTTACGTGGTACTGGGTTAGCTGCTCAATTGGTGGAGTGCTACCCTGGGGATTGAAGTATCATAATCCTCGCACAACCTTTTCTAAATTTCATAGACGATACTATGTTTTGATATCTAAATTCCAAGTTAGACTTAAACCTCTCTTGTGCCAAGGACTTGCGGAACATGAATTTTATGGTGACTTGGTGTATACATTGAAGAAGATTGTTGGCTTAAATAATTTTACAGCGCAGTTCATTAAAAATTACCCATTATAAAAAGATTGGCTATAACATTAATGTATTGCGATAGACTGCATGCTTGGTGGTCAACCCAATCATGGTTGGCAACTTTGCTTTCCTCTTTAATTGCACGCCGGTGGGTCGGACTTCAGACTCCATGACGGTTTCGACTTAAAGATTTATCTATTGATGAGATGGTAGGGGCCTAATGCTAATGCTCTTTGTTGGGCCCACCGGGGTTTACCTGTTGGATGTCTTTTGCTCCGGCCTGATCAGTTTTATTTTCTATTGAGTCCTTATCTTTGCTTTATCTCCTTGTTATATCTTGATTTATATGTTCTAGGAGATGATGCATTGATAAGTTAGGGGTCTTTCAGGCAAACCAAATATCTATGTGTCTTGATCCACATCTGAATTAAGGGTGAGGTTGACGCCATGAAACCGGTTTAAGCCCTCCGGTAAAAGTATTTTACTGACAGTTCCAAGGCGGCACTTCTTATGTGGATCGTTTTTGTTAGTTATGCTTCATGTTGGTGTGTGTTGTGCTGTCGTGTCTGTTCATTGTAGCCTTGTGGTAACCTGCTGGGAAAGGGCTGACCTCGTACCTGTAGTGTTTGTTGTGTTTTGTAACTTTCCCAAATGTGTCCTGATCCACATCTGAATTAAGGGCGAGGTTTGTGCCGTGAAACTGGTTCAAGCCCTCCAGTAAAATATTTTACTGTCCTTTCCAAGGAGGTACCTGTTTTGTGGATCTTTTATTGTTGTTTTCTGTCTTGTGTTCGCTATGTCTTTGTGCGCGTCTGTTTATTTGTGCCTTGTGGTCACCTGCTGGGAAAGAGCTGACCTCTTACCTCTCAATTGTGATGTCTAACTGTGAGTTTGTCACTTTCTCATTAGTATCCTTGGTCAGGTGTGGTACTTAATTGTATCGATTCCTAATCTTTGCACCCTTACTTACTTTGCTAATTCGTGGAGTCACTGTCTTGTGTTCTTGAGCAAGACATCTTATCCGCTGCTTGGTACTTGTTCAACCCAGGAAGACGGTAACTCGTCCTGACATGACTGAAAAAGTGTTGACTGGAACGTTAAGCTTAAGAACAAGCAAGTAAATTTTATTGGGTACAAACGAGCGAGTCTGTAGAATATGACTAGGATGTATACGTTAGAAACATACGGGCACACTAAATGCTATTCTGTTTATAGATTTCCTCGTTGGTATATACTGGGGATTCCTATACCAGTACTTTGGCATATTGCAGAGACCTTGACGAAATGCCACATAACGCGACATTTCATCAGGGTATTAAATGTTCTCTAAGACCAAACTAATATCAGTTGAAAAAATACAAATTAATTTGAAATGATAACCTACGGTCCTTCAAAATTTACCATGTTTACAATACAGATCATCCTACGTTTATTGTATCAACCTACAAGGGTAAAGTCATGAAACTTCGGACACCAGGTAAATTCGGACACACATTTGCAAACAGTGGAAATCCAGATGAGACGGTTCTTTATGATGTTATTTTTTTAATTCCAATAATTGTAATATGAACCAAACAAGGTCGCTGTCTGAATTTACCTGATGTACGAAGTTACCTGACTTTACCCTAGTACACCAAGTTGTAAGAGTTCATATTGCGAGGATACTTTTCCTATAGCACGACAAAAGCTATGGTGATTATTCGCATCACTGTGTCTATGATAGTAACACGATTCCTGCATTTAGAGCTCTATTATTGTTTCCGGATTATTCGATCTTTGTTTCTGGATAATTAAACATCGCGACTCCGATAACACTTCTGCTTATAATTGGCGTATCACTAAAATCTATATTAACTCAATCAAATCAGCATATAGAATGACCTCATGGGTCATCGAGGGCAGGTAGCAACAGCTGTCATTGTGTGGTACGTAAGGTACTGGTTTTAATATGCAATAGTTGCCAAATATGTTTGTTGTGTTAGCTGCACTGAATGTGGGGTTTTCATTAAAGCATAAAAATACAGTTGTCAATTGTATGTAATGCTAACCACAGGCTCTAAAAAATTGGGCAGCTTGAATAGGAGACTGTCCGAGGTCCTTTTGATGCAAGCTCCATATATTTGCTCAAAAGCATAGCTTATGGTTCTCAAGAGAATGGACATTAGCCAATTCTTTTTCAATGCAACACTTTGAATTTTAATCATTAATACTATCATTATTTCAGGTCGCATTTGAAGACGTTTTAGCTGAGCCAGCTGGCATTCATAGTATCGACTGCGTCTGGAAGCTCTCGTACACCTGCTACAATCTCTGGAAGAATGTCTGCTACAAGTTGGCCACCTTGTGTTGTGGAATCTGCATCGCCGCTGAGTGGGGCTGCCAGTTCGCGGAGATAGCCTTTTACCACATTTGGTACATTACACCAACTCTCAAGATTCTGGAGATCAACTGTAGCGTCTTTAAGAGAATTTGGGCGACCTGTGTGGGCTGTTGTATGGACCCTTGCTGTGAATCATGCGGAAGAATATTTAAGTCGTTTGAAAAAAACTAATGGGAATTTAGAAATCAAAATTTTGCTGGCCTTTATCTACAAACAGTGCTTAGAATTTGATAAAAATTATATTTGTGAGCCTTTGTTAAAGATAGTGATGAGGATCTTCAAAAGCCTGCTGTGCTAAATCTGAAAAATATGAAATGTGTATCGATTTCTGAAATGTATTCAAACGTGAAGGGCCTTGTAGAGTCTCCTGAGATCCTAATTGCTATAATTTACAAATGAAATAAAACTAACCCCTTTATACTGAAGATTCCTAATTAGTACTTTGGTAAGCAGAGTAAACCCAGATGAAATGTCACATTAAGTTGTATTTTATCAGGGCCTACACTGTGTACCAAGACAAAACAGTCAATCAGAGAATGAAATACTATTTTATTTGAAAAATTAGAACAAATAACACCTCATTATATACAATAGAACCTTCTTAAGTTTATTGTATCGAATCAGAAAGTACAATCCATTTGTACATAAAGGCTTAAAGACAGATGTTTTAAACTGTGATAGTAACGAGTATACACCTGTTTATATTTGATCCGTCCAATATATCTATATAGTTATGATAGGACTAGTTCATGAGAATTCGGTACATATCACATATGTGATAACGGACCTGTGCATTCGTGCGGTCTCTTCAGTCACTTTGCTTTCACAAACAAGGTAGGGGACATGCGCAGATTCAGAAAAATTTTTTCAGAGGGGTCAAACTTTGAGGTTTTTTTTATTATTTTGATTATGGGAGAGAGGATTCACGTACCATTATAAGCGGGCCATGATCGGCCCGCCAGCAAAACGCCATTTAAATGGCGTTTTGCTGGCGTGCCAATAATGGCTTGGTAGCTTTGTGACTTTCAAGGGATCCAGATCAGTACTGCTAAGAAACCCTATATGTTAGTCATTTTTAGCGGGGTCTGGACCCTGTGCCCCCCCCCCCCCCCCCTGGATCCGCTCAAGGGGGAGTAGATAGGTAGAGACCAAAATAGGCCTCTAACCCAACTAGATAGCTGTAAATGCATGCATATATGGTTGACTAAGCATCTGTGATAAATACCAAACTCTCATGCGCTGGTCCATATTTGTTTCTAGTTTATTTGTTGTACATCTGCATTAACAAAGATATACCTCACAGAGAACATCGTCACAATCATTGGGTTTTCTTTCGTGTGTGTGTGTGTGTGTGTGTGTGTGTGTGTGTGTGTGTGTGTGTGTGTGTGTGTGAGGATATATAAAAGAGAGAGAGAGAGAGAGAGAGAGAGAGAGAGAGAGAGCGAGTTTGGCAAGCCTCCACTTAATTTCGTCTGATTAAGTGTGTTTTGTCACAATGACAGACGCTGTAGAATCTGATCCTATGAGCAACCTGATATGGTGGGTTCACACCGATTGCCAGGTCCTCTTATTCCAAATTACAAGGGTAAATATGGTATACTCATTGGCAGACATGTAGCTATTGTCTTGAAGCCATGATCTTTTCATTCTAAAAACCTGACAATTTCCAATTAGTTTCGGATGCCGTGTGACGCACATAGATGAAAGTTTTCGTATGATCCCGATAAATGTAAGCAGGTTAGATTTGAACTGCATGAAAACCCGAATCAACACGTACTTATGCAAAGCAAGATTGATGAATATTCACATGAGATGGGAAGCGTTAGTGCGTTAACCAATCAAATTGCCTTTTTTATAAATTCGATATTGAAAAGTATTGACTCTGTTTAAGCTAAATCTAGTCTAAATGATCCGGAAAAACGGATCCTCAAGAAATAGAGAGAACCTACAATATAAGGAAACAGCAGACTCGGTTTTATTGAGTCTGTTCATGAAAACTAATGGAAAGGGCAAAATTCTCAAGCTCCCTAGCATCAGCTTAAGCGTATTCTGATCCTATATTCCCGAAGGACAGGAAGTTTGATAAATTGATATTCGTGCGAAAACAATATTTTCTAATCTCAAGGTTTTATTTTGCTATTAAATCATTTTAAACGTATTTTATCCTTCATATATTTGATTCACTTTGCAGCAATGCATTTCAATATGGAACTGCGTGGATACGCGATGGTATACGTTGATAAATCAGCTGAATTGATCGGTTGACAGATAAAGGCGTTACACTGCAGTTCAACGCATTATCGGTAACGAGCGGGGGTTCGCTATTTGGAACCTGCGTTGAAAATGCAGTGCGTTTAATCTGCGCTTACAACTCGTTTTCAATGGGAATTCATCATTTTTCAGTTAGTGTGACGGTGTGCCGCGGTCCCGGCGCACAAGGCATATATAGCACACACGACACACCCAGTTTTATGCACCCACTTTGGCTTCAAAAAAGGAATTCGGGCTGTATCCTGCCCTTTTCCTACGCCTATTTTGCATTAAGTAAAAGTGTGGGGCATTAGTTAGTTTGAATTTTGGAAATGTTCTAAAGCAGGTTTCTATCTTGTGGGGATCGACGTGACAATCTCGTCTGCACAGTGTCACCCCCACTGTTCCTGAAAGTGTAAGTTTTTATTCCGCCTGGAAGGGCAAGGAGTTTTGTTATTGTTTGTTTATGTTTTCCGCTCCTCCTAATGGTTAGCTGTACGCTGATGTTTTTTTAAGGTAACATCATCCAGGGTATCACTCCGCTTCTCTGTCCAGTCCTTGTATACATAAGCTCGCGGGCGGTGTTACTTAGACGCGGACATCGGTCTACGAAGTTAGCTTCCCCTGGAAATAAACTTTTTGCCTCTTTTATTATGTTTCTTCTATTTTAGTTGCAGTTTTTGTGGAGCGGGTGGCGAGGAGTCGGTGTTGTTTTGTGATCAATGATCCCCTCAGAGATCTCACTTATTGCTCCTTAAAATTTTGAACTCCATTTCAAAAGAATGGCCAGTCATCGTGTGATGACCTATTTATTTAGGGGTTTTAAGCGGGGATAGGGGGCTTATTCCTAAGGGAAAGGGCGCCGCTCGGGTATGGTAAGACTCAGAACATGTGTATGTGTTCTTAGTTCTCCCAGCATCCTATCTTGAAATTTTGCTTGAGACTTCAAAAAAATAATATACCTTCTGGGTTTCTCGTGTGAAACCGTTAGTGTATATTAACCTTAAGTTTGCGGGGCATGCAGAAGCATGGCAGTCACCTACAGAGCAAGTTGTGGGAAGGTTGAGGGTTTAGTTATTAGTGTTTTAGTGGTAAGTGGTTAGTTATTAGTATCCTGGTGATGGGTTTTGCAGGTCTGCGAGAAGCGGGAGAGGTAATAATAAACCTCTCCCATCCCTTCGCTTCGCTGACAAGTTAATAGTTAGACATGGCAAACGCGTCGCGACATTTACAGAATTCCAAAATTCCAATCTTCATCTGTGTTGAGCATCCATCCTATCCGTTGAATCCTTTCCTGTTGGTCCACAATCCATCCATCGTTGGTATTGCAGCTGTGCAGTAACATCAACCGACACACCAACAGAAAGACCGGCTCAGATGCAGTTGTATGCCCTGGAGAGACTTTGAATTTACCAGTTTACCAATTCTTAATATCCAAGAAAGAACTGCCCTTAAGTTGCTCTAATACACGCTATGGTTTGGTGGTTGTGGGATGGGCATGTGTGTGTGATGGCCGGACATGGCCATTATCAGGATAATTTGTTATTTTTAAGGGGTAATACGAGAAACGATGCTCGAACTCGCGAAATGCCAATTTGGGCTTATTTCTAAACTGGGGAGGAGTGTATGGGGGGGGGGTTCAATGGGAATTTGACAAGTACAAAAACGCACCCGGTAGTGTATAAGAGTTGATCATCTTTCGCGGACAATTAACTTCAGTTAGTTAATCCAGGAGCTTATAATACTACAAGGAGCGTATAAGCTCCCTGTTAATCTCATTGCTCTATTCATGGAATATTGTTATGTTGACCTTTATAAATTCCATTCATTAAATGTTAATCTAGAAATTTTGGATGACGGATTTTCTGATAATCCAACAACTTGACGTACCTTTGAACCACGTCGTTAGAAAACGAGCATTTGTGTGCATTTATCAACATGCGATCCTACAAGAGTTAGGACTGCAGCACCTAAACATGAATCAAATTATTTAACAAGCTGCTAAACTACAAAGGAGCCGTGATATGTGATTTCCAACAAGGTGGTATTATGTCAAGTATAGACTCAGACGAGCCTGTGCAGTCTCCCTTTAAGCTTAGACACTCCAAATGGTGTTCAGCCAATAGGTTAACACTCATAGAATATTCAAGCGACTAGCAAAGGCTCTGATCCGACTGCGCGTATGCGCAGGCTGATCTGAGGCTTTGCTGGTCGCACATACCACATTGTTGGAAATATCATGCACTGACTCAAATGCTGAGGTGCGTCATAGTTGTCCGCTGCTAAAAGGGCATTCGACTTTAAAGATTCAAGTCAGTGCATCTCAGCTGTTATGGCTCTAACTTTGTCACAAACCATTAATACGGGTGTAAAATTATACCCTATCTAAATGGGTTTTAGGGGCAAAAAGAAAGCCATATTTGGCATGCACAAATTGATCGTTAATATATTTGACAAACATGGTGATATAGCCGTCAAGATGAAAACCATTTTATGCGAGAAGAATAGCTAAAATCTGCAGTTTTCATGAAATTACATATGAGCCAGTGCATAAGATTTTCAACAATGTGGTATGTGCGACCGCAAAGCCTCAGATCAGCCTGCGCATACGCGCAGTCTGATCAGAGCCTTTGCTAGTCGACTGAGTATTTTATGATTGTTAAGCTAATGACTGAGCACCATTTCGAGTTTCTAAGCTAAAAAGGAGGCTGCAGATGCTCGTCCGAGTTTACACATGCCAAAATGCCACATTGTTGGAAATCTCATGCACTGGCTCAATTATTTAAGATGTACAGTATTCTGTTTTTACTCAATATGTTTTATTTATAAATAAATTGTACATATTTTTGTGAAGTGTATTGTTTGTTTTTCTGTCTGTGTGTTGTTTAAAGTATGTTTCACAACTCTTACAGTATACATAATACCCACTTTAACTTTGATCATCAAAGTTAAAGTGGGTATTATGTATACTGTATGAGTAAAATCACCAAATTTAAAGGGATTCTACGCTAAATGCAATAACTTCCGGGGGCTTTGCCCCCTGTGCCTCAAACTGGGCGCTGCCCTGGGCGGCCCCGACCCCTCGCCTATGGCCGTACCAATCACAAATTTGTAGCTACGCCCCTGTGATGTGCGGGGAATTGTAAGGTTATAATTACTGAGCAGGAATCCACCATAAGTACAAGTTGGCATATGCGTACAGCAAACTTCAAACTAGTCTACACATTCACGCAGTCTGATCAGTGTCTTAGTTTACCACCTGAAGAAAAATTGAACTCTTGGCTACTGATAGAGCGCTCAACAAAGACTCTGTACGGCGTGATGATCTGAGTCTTCGATACGCGCACACACAAGCATGTACCTGTTGCTGGACAACTGCTTAAAGGTTGACAGGGTGGAGCCTAAACTGCCATATATTTTACTACTAGGTCAACATAAAATATCCAGCATGCTAGCATAGATTATAGTAATAAAGAAGACAGTAAAGGGACGACAATCGTGAAATGAGGTGAATCTGAAATGCAAGTCCTAACTTAACCATGCAATCTGCCGGAAACCTGATCAAATTAGAAAGTTTCTGTACAGATGTCAACTGTCGACACGTAGAGATTTGAAAGCTATAGAGGGCAGCCATGTTTAGACTGTGTGATGTCACACAGCCCTATTCAAATATGCATAAAAGAATAACTATATGAGCCATCAAAATGTGATTTTCAACAATGTGGCATTTTGACATGTGGAGACTCAGACAAGCCTGTGCAGCCCATTTTAAGCTTAGAAACTCCCATGCTTTTCAGTCAGTAGCTTAACAGTCATTGCTACTAGCAAATGCTCTGATCAGACTGCTCGAATGCGCAGGCAAGTCTGAGCCTTCGCTGGTCGCACATACCACATTGTTGGAAAACTCATGTCGCTGCTCATATTTTAGAGTCCACCTATATAGTTCTATAACTTTATTTGCACTTTCATTGATTCTTCCTTTGTAAAAAGCTGATTTTGAAACGGACAAAAATCTGTACAGTTTGCAATGTAATTGTGGATTTCATTAGCTTCCCAAAATTTGGCTTTGCAAATTTTCTTGTTTTTACATCAAAGGGGGTCTTGCATCTGTGCCCACGCATGGATTTTCTTTAAACTTTGCATGATAATGACTCGTTATATACAAACTATGAAAATGTATGTATTCAATTTGATAGTTAAGAATAAGGCTTTGGAAGCAACCCTGACGTACTCCATCTTTGAGGTGACACCTGTCTCTAATTTTCCATGTCCTTAATCTATAGTTTTGTTTATTTCTATGATTTATCATCTAGATTAAATCCAAAATACCATAGGCATTATATTAATAGCAGGAAACCATTTGGATATATTATGGTTTACGTTTTCTGAAGAAGTGATTATAAAATTTCAATATTTTTTTTCAAAAATTTACAAAACATTCAACATTAAATTCCAAAGATAGATATGTTTTAGTCTTTGTCAAGATATCATATTATCACAAAAACATGCCATATATATCCTACTGATCTGAGCCAAATTTCATGAAAATCCAAAACCGGTAACTTTGTCATTTCCTACCTCTTATTGGTATAGGTCAGTTTTAGCAAAATTAATTATTTAGTTGAAATGAATCAATAACTCGACAGAAGGAGGTTGTTTTTAAATCCACTTCCACTTTTCTTAAAAAAAAACATGTTTAGACAATTTCAAATGATTCAATTGATGGAAATGCCAAAGGTCATGGCCCCATGTCATGGCACTATGGGGCCAAGACAATGTGTATCACTTCCTCGAGTCCTGCATGATATTGTTTAAGAAAGATAATATCCTATCAATAAACATGTGAAAACAAGAAGACCAAATATTTCTATACATCCCAACTGAACTAGAGTAACCACATTTTGGTGCCGTGACCAGGATTAAGTGTAACAGAGTCATATCAAAGGTATCATAGAACAGTGTTCTACATGAATAAGTGAGGTCCAGAAAACGAAACTGTATGCCTGGAATATACATCCAGCCAAAGAATAAATGTTGCCATTTGATGGAAATCAGCATCAGTTTTACAAAATAGAATAAACAGAGAAGATTTAAGCATTAATTTAGCAATTCCTTTGAAGCCAAGAGTTCTCTGTGACCAAATAGGTTCATTATAACCAATAGGTTTTACAGGGGCTTATTTTTGTGAACCAGGTTTATTAATGAGGCTTACAATTATAAAACCATAGATATAAGGTTCTTCCCCTGTATGAACTGACTTGTCATAAGGTTTCTCTTCTGTATGAATTAAAATTCTTAATAATGTTACATATTAAGTGTAACATTGGAAAGATGTAGTTTTAACGTTAGAAACAAGATGTGGTAAGTCCAGTGTCACCATATTGTATCGCTTTGGGTAATATTATTGTGTAAGCACTTCATTAAATAAGAATCATGACACTTAATATCAAAGAATATTGTTTTTTTTTTCTTTTTCCAATCAGCAATAGGGAAAAACACTGAACATATCAACTTCTACCAAAAAACGTACTAGCATGGTGATTCAAACTAAGCAAGTATTCAAGTATGTTTTACAGTGAAACATGATTATTGTATTTTTTACATTTTGATGAATTAGGGCCATGTGTTTACATCAAGTTTAAAAATATGTTACCGGTCCTTGAATTTCATGAAATTTTGTCTACATATTCTTAACATATATGAAAAGTTTATATGTTGAAATGGTATCTTGACAAAGACCACAACGTGTAAAAATTTTAATTCCAAATTCGACTGAATACAAAATATATAGTTAAAAATTGGGGTACCATCTCATAAAAATGATTGCCCACCCGCTATCCTAATACATACAAAGCCATTTATAGTATCAACGTACTTATCAATGATATAGTTATTAAATAAAGCATTTCTGCGCCTGTTACATGATATGTCAATTACTTTAGAAATGATTATAACTGGATACCCTAAGGTATTGTAGTGATATCATACATGACGTCATAAATTAGCAATGGAATTGCATAAAAACTCAATTGCACCATAAATATAAAAGTCATACCCCAGACAATTAATAAACATGATATTATCAAATTCCAAGCGTGGGCAGACTCCCATGTTAATTTCCCATACCATGAAAGAGCCCCTTTTGATCAGGCTTTCGGAAAATTGCATAGTTTTATATGGGCTTGCATTTGCGACCCACTTCTTTTCAATGCTCTCGCCGAGCCTTACCGGCATCACTGTGTTGTGTCCTCGTGCAAGAACATTAATCCTAGCTTAGTACTGGTTCAGCCCAGGAAGACCAGTCACTTTATAATTGAAAGACTGTTGATGGGACGTAAATAATCAAATCAAACAAACAAACAAACAAATCAATGCTCTCGCTCCTTAAAACGATCATTTGTCGCTTGAAACATGCGAAGCACAGCAAAAAGCAAATATTGAAGAAACACAATTGTTCTTTATTTAAGTTGTATAGTAAACACATATATCACAGACGCAAAGCACTGGACGGACAATAAAAATCACAGATACAGTAAAACCTGCTTTAAGCGGCCACTCAATAATAGACAAAACAAAGGTCTTAAAGACAAATGGTAGCTTAATGAAGGTCGGAAGGATTGCAGAATGCTCTCTTGAAGCATTCTGCAATACTTTTGACTTACATTAAGCCATTATCGGTCTTGAAATTCAGTGAGTGGCTTTAATGTAACTTTAAATATGAGCCACAATAAGACAAAAGGGTCCTTTATGGAGCCTGCACGTGCAAAAACCTACACTATGAGTGTGAGCCGAGCAAAGACTCAGATCAGCCTGGGCATCCACCCAGCCCAATCAGAGTATTTGTTGTGCTCTTAGTGGCTAACTAAGGACCCGATCTATCTTCATACGGACATTGAGGACTCAGATGAAACTGAGCCGAGTCACAAGAGGCGGATGAAAGTCATCTTGTTACGCACAGCAACATTGATGATACAGTAAAACCTGTCTTAAGCGGCCACTCAATAAAAGACAAAGGTCTTTAAGACAAATGGTAGCTTACATGTTAATAAAGGTCGAAAGTATTGCAGAATGATCTCTTGGATATTTCCAAGAGAGCATTCTGCAATACTTTTGACCTACATTAAGCGACAATCGGTCTTGAAAATCAGTGAGTGGCCGCTTAAGACAGGTTTTACTGTAACTTCAAATATGAGCCACAAAACGACAAAAAGGGTCCTTTATTGAGCCAGCACGTGCCAAAATCTACACAATGAGCGTGCGCCCAGCAAAGACTCAGATCAGCCTGGGCATCTACCTTGTCCAATCAGAATCTTTGTTGTGTGCTCAGCGGCTAACTAAAGAACCAATATGTCTTCATGCGGACATTGAGGACTCATATCCAACCGAGCCGAGCCACAAGGGGCTGATGAAAGTCATCTGGTTACGCACAACCACATGGATGATACATTAAAACCTGTCTTAAGCGGCCACTCAAAAATAGACAAAACAAAGGTCTTTAAGACAGATGGTAGCTTAATGCAGGTCGAAAGTATTGCAGAATGCTCTCTTGGAGCATTCTGCAATACCTTTGACCTGCATTAAGCGATATTCGGTCTTGAAAAACCAATCTTTGGTCTTCTTTTTGAGTGGCAGCTCAAGACAGGTTTTACTGTAATTCGACTTAATGCGGTTATCCTAGTCCCAGATCACACTGCACATTGTCTTGTATTTGGTACTTCGTTGTCTCTATATGCTAGACGTCTTCTTGCAAGCCTTATACTTTTCAAGTACAGGTAACTTCGGATGGTGACAATACCGTAAGCAAACTGATAAACTCGCTTGAGGCAGCTCAAAATCAGGATTGCACTGTTTGCCAAACTTAATTTAAACAAACAAACAATTGACCTTTGAAGGCAACAACCTCCCTAACCGAAATTATCCGTTGCTCTTTCAATGTATTGTAGTACTAATATATACAGCAATGCAATGTACATGTATATTTTGTGTTCGTGTTCGAAAAAATAAGTAGATATTCAGCTTTGTCTTTTTGCCAGAAAACGCCTAATGGCATACACGTATTTATTTCTTTTTTCAATTCTTTTTGTGTGCAGGCGCATTTCGCACATCGTTTTGCATAGAACACGTTACGTGTAAGGAATATTTCTTAGCTTAAAATGTCATTATTTTCTTGCCAATCAATTCAAACCTGTTTTGGGTGCCCATAAGAATCGTCTTAAACAATTTTTGATTACCCAATCTTATCTGGAGGCCTGCCTCTTGATTTTCTATTACTTGATTTGGAGCTAGTCTTTGCTTTAGCACTTATTTTTTTTTCGTTTTTAAATATTTTATCAGACTCTGTAATGGTCTCTTTATATCAGTTTTCGAGGCCATAACGTCATTATCACACGTAAATAAGTAATCCTTCCATCCCTACAGCCCAAACAGACATCCCTGTGAACAGTGTATACGCAGACCACGAACTATAGTTTTTTATCTGAATTTTCACTGAAACCCATAAACGGATCTGTCAAAATTCTTTGTGAAATCGACTTCAGCTAAATAAAAAAGATTCTCAGAAAACTGATGGCGTCAAATCAATGTCGTATGAACGTTGATGCGACGTCATGACGTCACATCGGCGTTCATACGACGTTGACTTGACGTTTTGTGTCTGCTCCAGGTGGTATAAGGACTAAAGGATCAAACCTATTTTAGTTGTCCAGTTATTTCTTGAAAGCACTAAAAACAAGTCCACACGCTATGCAAACAGGCTCACAGCAGCAGCTGATGCACTGCCCCCACATTTTCCTTAAACAGCCGCAGTTGATGTCGAGAAGCTTGAAGCATGGTGTGAAATACCAGATATGGAGGAAGGAGACATAAGCAAATTCACAACCCCATTCCGCAGCTAAACAAATTCCGCAGAGAGTTGTTAAGATCTTGTAGCAAAGACTCTTCCAGAAATTAAAGCAGGTATAGGAGAGTTTCCAGACACAGTCGATACTGTGGGTGCCTTCAGGCTCTGCCAATACATCTTCGAATTGACACTGAAAAAATAAAATATACAACATGAAAACATGTGTGGATCCAGAGGGGGGAAGGGAGTCCGGACCCCCTGAAAAATCACAAAAAAGATTGGGTTTTCTAGCAATACAGGTCCGGAATCCCTGAAAAATCGCAGCTACCAAGCTAGCATTCAATGTTGGGTCCGGATATATTTTGATAATTTGCTATGCACAAAATTTCAATATACTAACTAGTCTATGTAGCCGAGCAGGCGGAGTTGAGCTTACTCGGTCGCAATTGTTGGCATTTTAACCCATTTATGCCTAATGGAATTTCCCACCTATATCAATTCAACGAATCCATTTCGAATTTAAGGGCTGTTGGGTAGTAAATTTCAATTTCATTCAAATTTTAAAAGTACATTCTGGAAGCAAACAGTGAAGAACCTGATCAGACGCCGCGTTCTGCGGCGTCTGGTCTGGTTCTGCACTGTTTGCTGATGTCCATTAAAAAGGACGCCAGGCTTAAATAGGTTAAATTAACATTTATTAGCAGGATAAATGAGGCTTGTATAGGGGTTTTAGGGATACAGGATATTTGCCATTTTACTTCCAGTGATATAGGATACTTTCGATTTTACTTCCAGGGATATGGGATACTGCGTTCAATATTTGGGTTACTTTCAGGGATATTGAATATTTTGGAAAATTAATTATGGGGATATTTGCCAGTTTATAAGGGGTAATTGCCTGTTTACTTTTAGGGATATGGGATATTTGGTACCCCCTATACAAGCCTCATAAATACAGCAATAAGTTTTAAAGCTAAAAAATGTTTATTCTCCACCATTTTAGTTTTCATAAGCAGTTGAAATTTCATGCTAAGTTGAGTTTAGCATGGATAAAAAGGTTATTAACCTCGGAGTCAGACTTTACTTACTTCGAGATGTGGATTAATATTGTTGGGGTCTCTGTTTACAAGATCCAAGTTATCCGCTGACATCTTTTACCGGTACTCCAATGCAAGGCTACACGAAAATCCAAAAATCACGAAAATGCCCGCCTGTAAAATGAACGAAGATGAAAAGGATTCGCCTTATATATCGTGCAATGGTGGGTCCCCTGGAAACTGTTATAATGCCCAAATATAGATACACCAATGTCAACAGATTAAGGGACAAAGCTAATAGATTGATGGGGACGGTATGTTTGAATATAGCATGTTAGGCGCGTGTAATAGGTTCATAAGCCAGTCCGTATGAAAATGGACTAGCCGTATCACGTAGCAGGGGAACAGCACAGGCTCAGGCGAGCCTGCACATACGCGCAGTCTCACCAGAGCCTTCACTTTTCACACCCGCAATATATTAAAATATATGAAGGCCCAGAAAAAACCCAAGATGCCTAACCCGACTGAATCGCTGCACATGCATGTTTAAAAAATGACATAACAGAGAGGAACGGCACCACTTTTTCACGAAATGAGCTCAATTGTATCGCTTAGCCACGGCACGTGACATGTTCCTTTTCAGATATAGCTGAAACAAAATATTAGATCAGCGACATGATGTGATTCTCTCCTATCACACCTTAAAGAAAAGTTAGGACAAGATAATGGGACTGCTACATGTACTGTAGATTCGGAAATTTTCGCGAGAATTTTATTTTTCGCGAATAGCATTAAAAGACACATTAGTGATTTGAAAATTCGCGATTAAGGCAAGATTTACCTATATCAATAAACGACAGAGTGATTTTGCCATTTCGCGAGGGTTTTATTTTTTGCGAAACTTCGCATATGCGAAGTTTCGCGAAAATAAAGTCCTCGCGAAAAATTCCGAATTTACAGTAATAATGGCTGACTGGCCTGTATCTGTGGAGGCAATCTTCTTTTGGTTTGATGTGGTTTTAGATGCACACACTTATATGACATAAACAGAGCTGCACATCTTCACGAGTCGACCAGAATCTGTTGGCTTTGGTTTAATCCTATTCCCCATTATTCCAGACTATACCAATACATCTTCCCAATGCCAAGGTTAGACCCATATTCAGCCTTCTTGTCAATGTTAGAGTGACTGACATTCAAATTTACTAATTGCATGACTTGGACTTGTTCAAGAATGATGGTACACACTAATTTACCAGTCTACATTTCGACATAAATATGATCAAATAAAAGAGCAAGTGAGCATGATCAGCTCTTGAACATGGTACATATAACTGGTCAATCCATTTATGCCGAATGGAATTTCCAACCTTTATCAATTGGACCAGTCCGTGTCCGTTTTAAGGGTTGTTGGGTTGTATTTTTCATTTTTATTCAAATTTTAAAAGCACGTTCAACAGTGTAGAACCTGAGCAGACGCCGCGTTCTGCGGCGTCTGATCTGATTATTCACTGTTTTCCGATGCCCCATGAAAAGAGTGCTAGACTTATATGGGTTAATGGTTTTGATATGTGTATTCTCAGTTTGTCTTAAATATTTCAAAGCATTCAATGATTCTGGTGGTAAACTCTACAGCATAGGTGCCACAGTGGCACCTTCAGATTAATTGCAAAGCATGGCTAAAATGCCTCTGCGGCTTCATCCGAACGGGATATTGGCGTTTCTTTGTGACGGCGATGATTAACGGAGAGATTTGACTCCAGTTCCAAACCATATTTCGTTAATGTTTACTTGATGTAACATGACTTGTGAATGATCGAAAACTTTTTATGCCATATATATCACGAAATCGAAGAAAGGTGCGCCAACCAACATGCACAAATGCATAGTCATAATCTTGCGGTCATAAAAGTAGTTAATGTTTGTATCTGAGCTGTACTGAATACTTTGCAATATTATAAATACCAAGAATATCTGTAATTTAGCAGGCTTGTTAGGGCCTCACTTGGTTGTGACTCTCGGAGGACAGGTTATCCCGTGACCTGGCCGATATTTGAAATGTGATTGATTGTAAAGTATCTCTGAGATGTACCATTTGTTTGTTTGGGGTCACAAAACCACCCACTCGTGTTTGTTTGATCAACTTTACATTTATCAAGATTGATATTATGTACGAAGACTGGGGAAGCCGCCGAGAGCTCACATAGGGATTTAACTCTAAAATACTCTGATCCATTGTTTTAAAAACAAACTATAAAAAGTGAGGATTGGATTATAACATGCATCAATTTATTGGGAATTATTACTAACCGTTTTTTGCTTCGAAATGCATGATAACAATAATTAGAAGTATGTTTGATATGCCATTTAACTGCTTGCTTCAAAAAATGCATGGTACTAACAAAACAACTTAGTTTTTGCGATTGTTAGGTATTTTCGTGGAAATACATAAATAGTGCATGAACAATACTTGCAGTTACTAGCAGATCCAGTGCCGTAGTTACGAATTGCAGTTTGAGGCACTTTAAAAACAACACTAATCAGAATCACAATTTTAGGCAAATGAAAAGCTATCTTAAAACTATATGAAGGTTGATTGTTTCCAAACGGTTTCAGAAAGTTTTTTTTTTCGAAACGTTTGTCAAAAACGTTTAGGATCCCAACTATTTATTGCAAAATAGGGTTCCTAAACGTTAAAATCAAACGTTCCTCTAACGTAAACAAAACATTTCCTCAACATTATTATGTTACCTGGGTTTGTTGTCGTCTGCTGACTTTTTTCAAAAAATACTTTCAGGACCACTATCAGAGTGTCAAACGGTTTGGATCCAGTTCATGAATGACGTTGTGTCTGCTGTGATCTGGGTCCAAACAGTTTGTAAAAGTAAACGGCAGACGGCAAAAGTCGCCGCTAGCAAGGAGAGGGTAATTGTCGCTGAATAAGTTGTACTGTCCTGCCAGCCAAGAATGACAGTGACGTCATGTTTTGCTTAAGAAGTAAGCAGATACTTATAATCGATAGATCACTTGTACACAAGTGATCTATCGATTCGCGTTAGCTCAAGTGAGGGGTACAAGTTAAAATTTTCTTAACAATTGTAAACAAAATATTACGTCACTGTCATTCTGGGTTGGCACGACAGTATTTCATCAACTGGCACGCCAAGTAAACTGTCAAATTGACCACCTTGGGTGGTCAATGTAAAATAATTTGACATACTTCCTGCGGTCAGTTTGAACAATTCCTGTCTTTAGATCAGTTTCGAGGGAAAAACAAGGATAGCAGGTAAGATTTTTCTTGACAAAAGACATATTTTAAAGATTAAAGAAGGTCATACTATCAGTTTTAAGCCACTGTATGTCTACCAAAAATATTATTGAAATCATTTAAGCCGTGTCACCGCTATTGCTTGTGTCCTGTTGCTCAGTGGGGAAAACGAAAGTAGTAAATCAGCAAATACTGGTAAATAATACTTGCAATGTTATTAGGTTATCATTGCTGTAAAATATGTCTTTGCTCAAGAAAAGTCTTACCTGTTATCCTTGTTTAATGACAGGAGATGTTCAAATCGACCACAGGAAGTATGCCAATTATTTTACATTGACCACCAAAAGTGTTTAAATTGACAGTTTTTTGGTGTGACTGGATGCCATTTTAAGGGGCACACCAAAATTTCAAGACAAATTATAATTACAAATAATAGATATTCGGTTTTAACCATTTATAGAAATTTATATAGAATAGATAAATTCTTTATTTGAGTCTCATTTTTGTACAACATAATTTCAAGTACTATCACAGTTCAAATACAGTACAAAGCCATCCACATTTGAATTATAAGAGACTATCACTGTTGCATATTACATAAGTAATTTACATTCATTAGCTTGAAATATGAACCGCCGCGACTACTTGGCTATCTAGTGTGCACTATGTCTACTGGCAGCCTAAATACTTAAAAAAAAGATTGGGAATGAAATAAAATAGATCAAAAGCGAGCATCCATTTATGTCACTTAAATATACTTTAGAAATGGCTGAAAATGTCATCGTTCACATCAAGTCCGACGTGCTGTAAACAAAATTACAGTTCAGTAAGTGTACTGTACATGAAAAAGTTCTTTACATTGATAAAATTCACATGACAAAATATACAGACAATAACCTAATATA
This sequence comes from Loripinus fragilis, assembly GCA_964019695.1. Lineage (NCBI taxonomy): Eukaryota > Metazoa > Mollusca > Bivalvia > Lucinida > Lucinidae > Loripinus > Loripinus fragilis. The sequence goes on from OZ026520.1 coordinate 10,587,159, forward strand.
TTGTTAAAGTAATTTTAAAGATATAAAAGAGTATTAATGAGCAAATTTTCAGCTAATAATACGTAATTGAGCGCGGATCTGAGAAAAGGGTCCTAATAGAAAAGGATGACTTAAATTTGTACTAAATAAAAGCTAAGACATAGGCCCTTTATTCCATGTTTAAATTTGCAACGTATCATACTTGCATAATTTGCATATTCATGAGTATTATTAAAAACGCTAAAAATAAGGGAAAATCATTACAAATATAAATAGGCTTATTTCATCCCAATATTGTCATTGTTGCATGTTTAAATATAATCAATGTTACAATTTGACAGGTCCACTCATCCAGTGGTCCTATATGAATATTATCTCATTTGAATATTCATGAAAATGCATGAAAACCACCTAAAAACTATAAACCTGGGAGAGTGGTTAAGATACGATCTATCCTGCACTCTTAGGTCCTTTTAAATTCGTGCCAAATTGTTTAGTGGGACCCTCAAAATGTGAAACGAAGTCCGCCTCAAAAGAATTTTGGTATGGGCTACGGAAAATGCATTGTTCTCATATGTTTGTTTTCTGCGTGTATATTTGTATTTGAGCCTTATAATAATGGTACACTGAAACTTGATAACTCGAGTCCAAACTTGATAACTCGAGTCCGAATTGCTCGAATTACCAGGCCCTGGGGTTATAAAACTTTTTTCATGCTCAACTCAGCTGATTTATATTACGTCTGAGAAACTTAAAGCAAGAAACTACTTCACTTGTCGTTATTTTAGCTTTTATGAGCAGTAGAAAGGACGAGTAACGGTTTGGCCGTTTTTTGGCCCACGATGGATTTGGCTGAAATTTCAATATATGGTGGTTTGATCTTTGCCCTTTCACACGAGCATGTTTTTGAATTAACGACGGCATATGCAGCCACATGAATTAAAGTTTCTCACTAGTGTGTATAAACAGAGGTTTGTTCATGAATGTGGATATTTTTAAAGATGCAACAAGCAAACTGACCTCAAACATAATACCAAACATGCGTGTGTTTTATACTCGTCATGTCTATGTCGTAATTTGAGCTAACACTACCATCATTAATTAAAAATTATGCTAAAACTTGGCTAAACACTGTGTTTACGATTACCTTGATGATATGTTGTTTTTTAGGTGCAATATATATTGAACATTTAGTGTTTCATCGCCTTTTCCAATTAATATCTCAAACAAGCCTATTCTGGTTTATTCATATCAATATAATCAGTACGACATGTAAACAAGCGTGCATGTAACATGTTAAACGCGGCATTACATGCTCAACCTTTTTTTGCTGGATTGGTATGAAACATGAATATAAATAGTTATAAAGCTACAGAAATGATAATGGAAGCTTTGAACACTTTTTTTGCTCACAGCCACAATTATTAAATAGATACATGTGAGTGTTGTATATCTGTCTGTTCATCTGTCAGTCCGTCTGTATGTCACACATTTGTGTCTGTGACGTATCTTCCAAACGCCTGATTCGATTAAAAGATCAATTCACAAAACTGAGCACCTTTGTGGATGAACATGCAGAATAAATGAATACTTTAAGGCCATGTCAAAGCAGGCAGTCATAGGTTACATGTACAGAAAGCATATCTGCTCCATATTTTACGCATGTCCCAGCTCAGATATCCAACAGTGGTGATAGCGCTGTGGTCTATATTACTTACCTATTATCTTACGTGTGACTAAGGGGTCGCAGTTCACAATCTCGAAGAAACATATGTTTTGTGTCATTGTGCACGACCCTTCATCTTTATTGCGTAATACATGTTCAACCGAGGAAACGTCATGACTGAAATATGGTTCACTGTAACGTAGAGCAATGACGTACATGCGCGGATCCAGGAATTGTTTTTAGGGGGGGGGGGGGTCCAGGCTTGACGTCCAGAAAACAGTCTGGACAACGTTTTTGTTTTAGTCCTCAACTTATTTTACAGTTTACAGAGGGCGTCCAATGGTTTTATAACAGAGAAAACTATACTTTCGAAGGATCCAGAGGGGGTCCAACATTTTCCAGGGGGTTCCAACTTTTTCCACTGGGGTCCAAATTCTAATTTCTATAGAAATCCATATAACTTGTGATTTTCCAGGGGGGGGGGGGTAAGGACCCCCTATCCCCCCTCTGGATCCGCACTTGACGTAGAGCATTAAAACACTTAGTCATGTTTCAAGCATTAGTGGTGCAGACATCTATTTCAAGGGTGACAACTTCTGTCAAAGCAGGGATTTCGGAACCGTTTGAACAACCTACATTGTGTTTTGATAAAGGTGAATGAACATCTAAAATAGAGTATATCGATCCTTGAATATTAAATGTATGTGTTTGTTGGTACCAGTGGCTATTTACCATCTGCAGATAAGTGGTTGTTGTATATATACTGCATTATTTTAGCAGAGCGATATTCATTGAGGAAACAAACAGTTTAGCACAGATATTGTGCACATGAAAACATGAAAAGCCCATTACACTCATTATGAATAAAATGCTTGTGGCGTTCGCATTCAGGCCATTGGCTCTTTTTATACATGCTTTCTTGCATAAATAACAATGAATTGAAAAGAACAAAACTAAATCAAAGAATTACATTGGTACAATATCTGCGCCGGCAACATACATCATATATGTACATGAGAAGTTACGAACTTCAGAAAATATAGATAGGTGTTAGCTTTGAGGGTCAGTTACAATATATGTTGAGAGTGTGCATTTGTATACATGACACCAGCTCCTTTTTGTTCAAATAACTTCACTTTAATAATATTACCATTAAACTGACACAGTTCTATCAAAATTTTGGAATCATATCAAATGATTCCGATATCTGTGCATTGAAGTAGCTTTTTGCTCTACCTTATGAACCGCTAGATGAATTTCATCGAAACTTGTACAGATACTTATCTGGGACAGCCAAAACGAATAATTAGATTTTGGTGACCTCGACCTTATTTACAAGGTCACCAGGGACATATATAAAAAGGCTTGTCTGCACTCTATCTTCCTAACCAATGACCAGATTTTGACCAAACTGACAGATAATTCATTGGGAAAACCTTAATGAATGAGTATTGACCTTAATTCCAAGATCAACAGCGTCACATAACTCCTTTTGTGGGTGGGGGGACAACTCCATCTAATGTTATATACTTTCCATTCCTAACTACTCTAGTATGGCCATATTTAACAGTGTCTGCCTTGTAATTTGAGAATACCAATAATTATATATATGATTATTTTTCCTCATAATTTGCCATTTTTACAATCTTAATTCAAAGCAATTGACCTTGCCAAAACAAAAGTTGCGGTAAGCTGTCTTTTAAAAGCAGATTGTACCAAAGAACTGTCTCCAGAAATATATGTATCAGTTAAAGAAGGGGCACATCAAACTCTCTCCTTGCACCTTCTCCTCCGCTGGTCTCTCTCTCTCTCTCTCTCTCTCTCTCTCTCTCTCTCTCTCTCTCTCTCTCTCTCTCTCTCAAATAAGACTCGCATTTACTGAAATGTTGTTGTAATTTTGCATTTCATACGCAATATATCCAAAGACTCTTTGTAAGAAATGATATTGATACGAGCTTGCTAATATGTACATTGTATTCCATTTTTGGAAGGGAATTGTACGTCTCTCCAGTGATTTTAGTACTCTCAGTGCTTTGATAAGTATGAATTGAATAGTACATTTCAAGATAAAAATTACAGAAAAAGTCTTTTTACGGTATTTGCCACATGCGGAACCGACTCAGAGTTACCATTTTATGGTGTAATATTATATGCAAAATAAAATGAGAAATAGTTTTATCCGGTTCCGCATGTGGACATGTATGTAATTGAGTCACGAAGTACACGAGGGTGTTTGGTTTTACCATAGACTTAGTGTTAAGTGTGGTTGATAGGGCATGCATTTGACCCCAAAATTTATCATAAAAATACCTTTTAATGAAGAAAATAAATTGTAGACATTAAACTAGAGACTCTTAGGTATCATTTGGTAATATTTTGGAGGGATTTCTTTACAATCGATTTTATACTGTAAAAGTGGGCCATTTGTAATTCAAAACCGTTACACGTCCTTTCGTGTTCAGCTGAGTTGAGCATGAAAAAAGTTGTATAACCTCGGGGCCTGATTTCATCGAATACATTTAAGACTTTACTTTATATATATATATATATATATATATATATATATATATATATATATATATATATATATATATATATATATATATATATATATATATATATATATATATATATATATATATATATATATATATATATATATATATATATATATATTAAACGCAGTATTTCTAATTCGTTTTCATTTTTACTATCACACGTTATATCCTGGGAACGTTATTTAACCGTATCATTTAGACTGTTCTTTAACCTAGCAAAAGATAAGTTCCAGATAATTAAAGTGAGACGGTTCATTTAAATATTCAAAACACACCATTTGATTTTTAACAACTTCAAGGAAATAATAATAATAATAATAATAATAATAATAATAATAATAATAATAAATTTGTTTTTGTATATAAAATTTTGGAATCTAATTCCTGTTAAAAAGGAAATTACGAATAACTCAAATTAAAAACACAGGTCTAGTTAACTCTTAGTTAACACGAGTCAACAGTTTTTTTCATTTCGTTGTTTTGCTGTCTTTGATCAATCATCAACTTCCATACTTTCTGTGTGCGAACATCGAAGGTTAAGGCGAGGCTGAACTGACGCGCTGATTAACGTTAGCCTTCGGTGTTCGAATATTCAACAAGTGTGATTTAAATTTGTTATCTGTTAAGCACTTTTTGTAGAGGCACGTCTCCGCAAGCTGAGTAGAGCAATGCACACGTTGAACAGATCGGCTCCAAGCAACATCCGACACACTGTACCCAGAGCTTTTGTGAGCAACGACAGTTAATTGCCAATACCTTTAGACAAGGAGTGAAGCTCCAGATGTGGAGGAACGACAGGCGGGCGAACTCACAGCCCCACCAGGCGGCGAGACAGATGCCACAGAGAACGGTCATCAACTTGTAACAAAACCCCTTCCAGAAGTTGAAACAGCTATAGGACAGCTTCCAAACACAGTCGATACTGTGGGTACTATCAGGCTCTGCTAAGACTTGTTCATATTGACACTGAAATCAAGAAAAAGAGAGCTCTGGCTATAAATGTTTAAGTAATAGTTATACCATGGGTTGTCCGCCTGTACGTGGAGATAAGCCACGAGCTTTAGCGAGTGGATTATCTTACGTACAGGTGGACAAACATGGTTTAACTATTTTATACCACCATCATCAGTGTAGACCATGCGCATTACGCGATATTTCATGCTAAAGTTGGTAAAGGTGGTATAATTCATTTTAAGCATTTTCAATGACCCCAAAATATAACCAACCAAGTTGTCGATGGACAAGTTCATATCTTTTTCATAGAATAGATGTCTATACATCGACATGAAATATCTTACTTTTGGTGCACTTTGCAAACACAAACTTCCGAGTTATTCATTCTTTACATTTTCAGCATACTTTAAGACCGACTTTGAGTCTTATCCTAACCCTTAAAGCGCCAATCACAACTGCAGCAGACGACAAATCAGTTTCCTTGCAACACAAAGATCCCGGCCGTTTACAATAGTGTGGCATTCATTCTGTTTTGAAATTCGAAACCCGAATGTCAATTTGTGCAAGTATAGATAGTGGCTGGTGCATGGCTGTCAATCCGAACGTTCCAAAAACGGGATTCTCATGGCCATGTACCCATCAAGGTCTGCATATTGGGTGACATCGGTTGGACTTTTAGCCCATATAATTCATTTGAGATTAGCATGCTGCAGATATCTCAAAGCTGTATGTTTGGGCGTAAAGTGATCTATGTGAGATTTGTAGTATGGCCGATGAATTATTTCTTTGATCTTTGCTGGTGTTTAAATCAGACACCCTAGAAGGACGACGAAGGAGGAGCTTAAAACAGTACTCCAGCTTCCAATTTTAGTTAAACAACGATGTAGGCGGGAGCTTCCTAAATAGCGACAAATTAACCCGTAGGTAAATGTAATATGATTGACAGCATAGGCTGGATGCAGGGAGGAGCGAATGTAAATTTCGTAAGGTGTCAGTAACACGTGTTTATTTGCGCCTGCGCCATGCTACAAGCTAAATAAAGGATTCTTCCTCGGCTTTCTGTTTAAACGGCTCGGTTGGCTACGCCCACCTCGCGGTTTAAACATCAAAGCTTCGGAAAAGTATCCTTTATTTATTACGTAAATATTGTTCATACTGTATCCTGTAATCACCATGTATTTTGTTTATCTTTTGAAAGATATATCCCCTTGTAGTATGGCCGATGCTTTTTTCTTTGATCTTTGCTGATGTTTAAATCAGACAACCTAAATAACGACGAAGGAGGAGCTTAAAACCGTTCTCTAACTTCACGTTTTAGTTAAACAGCTATGTAGGCGGGAACTTCCTAAATAGCGACAAATTAACCGGTATGTAAATCTAATATAATTAACAGCTTAGGCCGGATGCAGGGAAGAGCGAATGTAAATTTCGTCAGGTGTCAGTAACAAATGTTTATTTGCGCCTGCGCCTTACTACAAGCTAAATAAAGGATTCTTCCTCGGCTTTCTGTTTAAATCGCCCGGTTGGCTACGCCCGCCTCGCGGTTTAAACAAGAAAGCCTCGGAAAAGTATCCTTTGTTTATTACTTATTGTGAGACATAATTCTTGAATTGATGCAAAGTAAACTTCTCCTGCTAATATGTGGATCAACAGCATTCATAAACAAGGCTGTGAAAGATTGGTTGGGCCTGATAGTTAATGTACAGGGCCGGAATTACAATGCATCCTTAAAGTTAAGCAAGGCTTAAGTTAGGTATTGATATTTCAACATGCTAGAATAAATGCTAAATAAATTGCCTTGATCGATGTGGCACTTGTGGTCAAAGATATCATTGTGATATTCAGAAAAAATGAAACTATTTTGATTTTAATCAGTTTTAAACGTTATTTTCGAATCCTGAAAAATCAATACTAAACTTAAGTCTTCCTTAACTTTTATAAGGCATTGTAATCCCGGGTTCTGGTATAATACGAGGGTCATTTTTTATGTTCGTATAATCGAGCTGTATCTCTACAAATATAGAATTTACGGTACCATAAGCTTATATATTTTGAAAGGTCTAGCTTCTGTTTATATAATGATATAAATTTTACATATTAGCTCTTAGTTTGATCAAGATATATAACTTGAAAAGGCGTAGTAAAGGACACTGACCAAAATCCATGTAATTTTGACCACGCAGACATTAGGAAATTAGACCCTGTTAAGTTCCATTAGCTATGGTGATATAAGCATTTGTCAAGCCGATTTTTCTTTTGCACCATCAAAGTTAATTATTCAAACGCTAATCGTAGGCAAATGAAGCAAAACTATAGACATGTTGTTTGTGCTCTTATATAACAATTTTAAAACACCCATCACTATACCAAAATAATCACAGTCAAGTGCTATTTATTATATCTGTAAAAATTACAATTATGAACATTTTTTCATATTTTTTCTGGTTTTGCATAGCACATTATATACTCAATTGTTCGTCAGCAGTTTTATTGATGTATCGATTAAAGCGTGTACCTGGCAACCTCAGTAACTGTCATACCCCATGTTATAAAAAGTGGGTGGGGTAAATCAACCCAGAGGAAAAAAACACAATAACAATCAGGTCTGCAGAATTTTCTTATTTCAGTAATTCCAAAACCTGTTTAGAGGCACAAAAACAGTTTAAATGTATTTTCTAAATATAATAACGCTCATGACGTCATTTATGCGCAAAATAATGGATTTTAGCACTCTCTAGGCTATTTATTTTGCAGTTCAGTTCTAATAAAACAAAAGTATTCACTTTGTTTTGAGATGAAAGTTACCGTAACACTTCCATCTACCATATAAACAAGAAAAAATATATTAGTACTTTACAGCTAACACATTAAGCCACATTCAAAAGCCCGTATCCAACTTTCACTTGTGTCAACTTTTTACAATAAACGTTTATACGCCTACTGTACTATCTGCTGAGGTTCCAAATAAATCTTCCATATCCAATAAGTGTTGCGTTTATGCTAATAATGGTCATACAATATTGTAGCACTTTGTGTTCTTAGTCTGCAACCAAATTTTCAAAAGCTATGTACGGCTATGGAACCATTTTGATGCAATTTTTACTAACGTTCTCTCAGAGACAAAGTCCATAAATGTCACACTTTTCTACCATATTTCCAGTGTCCGATATATAGGTATGTCTTTGCCTCTTAAAATCATTGAAGTAATGCATTTTGAAATAAGTTTAGGTCGCATGTATAGATAAAAGCTCACTCTTTCCAAATATATACATGATGTATGCATTTACTTTCGCTGTTTTAATTTAATCCACCATTCTACGAACATAAAAAACGTTCCTCTTTCAATATTGATTTTGTCTTTGTGATAAAATAACGACCAACAAATGACAAATAAATACAATTTCATTGTAATTGTTTTTTTTCAGAATCTCAGAACAAGTGTTAGACTTAACTCTTTGCCTTTACAAGCTGGGTAACTTTGCATGTTTTTTTGTCGTCTGTCGATTTTCTTCAAAATCAACTTTTTGAAAAATTCATATACTTCATTTAGGCCGTTTGTTTTGCTGCAATCACACTTGTAAAATCGGACAGCTGCTATAATGCCCGTGTTGATACTGATTAGCTCAATCAGTCTACGTACATTTTCAAAATAAGGTATAAAAGAGGTATTTGCACCTTATTATGTTTTCACCCATAAACATTCAATCAAATAATCAGTGGCTGTAGTGTGGTTTGTCAACAAATCACAATACGGCCACTCTTTCGCCTTAGATCAAGAGGAATCAGTGACCATATTGTAGTTTGTTTGTCAACCTTCAACACTATAACCACGGCGTATTCACGTTGAATTAACAGGAATAAGTAATTTGACTTATTCTCATGGACTTAAAAAGAAAAAAAAGTAACCATAGAGTAGTTTGCTTGTCGATAACCCACATTACAGCCACGTATTTCCATGGACTTGAGAGATATAAATGGCAAAATGAAGTTTGCAAAGAATTTCTAGCGATAAGGCGAGCAATCTCCCTAAACGAGACGTTCGTTTTATTTTGTTGAAATGACGACTGGAGAAACTAGGCACATTAAACAAATATATATAGACGGGCCGTCGATGCACCATTGCCCCCGAATTTGTATATTTAAAACGGGATTTCCTTAGTGCATGTAATAACTCTACTTCTTATTGAATGGGAATTTATTTCGATCATCAACTGTACTTGTTATTCAGTAACATATATGGGAACTAGGAACCAATCGTCCTACCACGCTACGTACAGTAAAACTATTTATACAGTTGATGTACAATAAAAACGACCATCTTGCAAAGTGGTCTATTTTTTGTCCGATATTTGATGTCTTCTTTCATAGTTACGTCCCCTAGCAAGATGGCTGCGTATTGTTTTCGCGCTCTGTAATCGAGGAAAAAACATAATTTGACGACAAAGATGAGAATTTGAAAGAACTCAGTTACAGGATATCATGCACGAATGTCACAGAATCGGGAAACCGGAGGTAAACCGAAAAGTAAGCGGAGGAGAAGGAGAAGCTCCCAGATATCTCAGCATACTATAACCCCACCCACCATGTCAGGCAAGAACAAAGAAAAGGATGGACTTACCCAAAATAATAGTTCTGGAGCCTGTGGGACATCCAACCAAACACTTGCTCCACCAAATCCATTTATGCCTGCCAGTATATTTAACCCAGTTACTGCGCCGCAGAATCCATGGATGTCGGACTTTTCACAAAAACTTGAATTTATTATGTCCAAAATGTCAACACTAGACACGATAGTTTCCAAACAGAATGCTGTGCTTACAAGGCTTGGTGACATTGAAAACAGGCTTGATAAACACTCCAAAGAGATATCCGAGTTACAAAAATGCCAAACATTACACACAGAAAGTACAAATCAAAACAAACATTCTATTACAAAGGTACAGGAGGACTGCAAAAAGTTGTCATTTGAAAATAAAACTCTTAAAAATGAAAATAGCTCATTAAGAGATGATCTAACAGACCTTCAGTGTAGATCGATGCGTGAGAACCTACTATTTATGGGTATACCAGAGGCTAGCTCAGACTATCAGTCTTGGTCTAAACCGAACTCAACCGTTGAAATGGAAGGAACTGAATCCTTGTCCCAACCAATGTCTCAGTCGACGTCGAAAAATACAGGTAGTGCTAGCAGTAAGTCATACGCAGAGGCTCTGACAGTTGAAGAAGACTGTAAAGCGAAGGTGTACGAATTCTGCGAATCAGTCCTCAAAGTTCAGAATCCTGAGCAGCACTTTGAAATAGATGTCGCGCATCGTATAGGAAAGCGCCAGGTTGGCAAAATTAGACCTGTCGTAGCTAAGTTTGTTCGAAGACAGGATAAAGAGAACCTCAGACAAATAGCCCTGAAGTGTAATCTGAAAGACTCTCCCTTTAACGTTACAGAACAATTACCTAGATCTGTTCAGGAACGTCGTAAGTCGCTTATCCCCAAAATGTTGCAGTTTCGTGGTGAAGGTAAACGTGCTCATTTGATTCGTGACAAATTGTTCGTCGAGGGTGTGAAATACAAAGATCAGGCCCAAGTTCAACCTCAATAGGGGTCTGGAGAAGGGCAAGGTGTATCGATTTTGTCTTGGAATGTAGAATGTTTACGGACATGTCTCTTAGATATTGACTTCATCAGCTTTATTAAACAGTATGATATGATCTTTTGTAGTGAAACATGGCAGACATCGAGGGATAGTTTTGAACTCAGTGGTTATGAATGTTTTGATGTCCCTCGACTATCAAGCTTAACGGCTAATAGACGAAATCGAGGTCATGGTGGTATATGTTTGTTTGTCCAAAATGAATTATCAAAAGGTGTACAAATTCTTGAAAAAAACCCTGATGGATTTTTATGGGTACAGCTCGACCGAGAATTCTTCGATTTAGAGCAAAATATTTGCATATGTTTTACATACATTCCCCCAAAGGACTCAAAATACTACAAGTTATCTGAAATCGACCCTTTTGAAACACTGGAAACTGGTATCCGCAAGTATTCTTCACATGGCTCTATAGCAATTATGGGCGACATAAACGCTAGGACAGGTCAGAGAAATGATTTTGCCTCGGATTCACATCCATATGAAAAATTCATTGACCCATTGATTGGCGTGGATGACAATTTTTCATATGAGTTCCAAACAGCTCGATCTTCTATGGACCCAGAGGTGAATCCATCAGGGTTAGCTCTTCTTGATATTTGCAAAGGGGCTGATATAAGAATCTGTAATGGGAGACTCTATGACGATGCTGATATTGGCCAATGTACATACATTTCTAAAAGAGGTTGTAGTTTAATTGATTATGTTCTATTATCACCTGATCTGTTTTCTATAGTTAATAATTTTGCTGTACACGATTTGTTTGCGCAGTCCTCGCATCGACCCATCGCGATATCACTGCATGCGCGGTATGAAAATGCAAAACGCCAAGACGACCCGAAGGAAACTATACGGACTTTGAAATGGACTGAAGAAACAAATGAACTGTTTTGTCAGAAAGTAACTGCCGATATCGAAACTTATGTACATTTAACTAATCAGATCCTGTCCTCCGAAATCGATATTGATTCTGGGATAAGTACTTTTGCACATAGCCTGTACAATAGCGCTTTTGAAATATGCGGTCAAACTAAACAAGTTCATTCTCGCAATACTCGTGATAGTTGCAACTCTAAAAGTCCCTGGTTTACACTCGAATGCCTCCAGGCTAAGAACGATTTACATATCGCGAATAAGCATTTTAAACGTTCACGGACACTTGAGTCAAGGCGTATTTTGGTAGAGAAGAGAAACACATATTGTAAAGTAAAACGGTTATGTTGGAGTGAAACAAGGGGAACCACTCTCACCTTTACTTTTTATAATTTTTATTAATGATATGGCAAACGATTTGTTAAGTAATGGAATTTCTACTTTTAATATAAATCACTTTCAAATGTTCATGCTGCTCTTTGCAGACGACACTGTACTATTTGCCGACACTTTGGAAGAACTACAAATACTTATGGATAATCTGCACGAATATTACTGCAAATGGAATATTAGCGTAAACATTACAAAAACAAAATCAATGGTTTTTAAATCTGGCAATAGGCGTGAGAACCTCAATCTTCAGTATGATGGCTCTCCTCTTGAAACTGTTAACACTTTTACATATCTTGGCATGACACTCAGCTCAAATGGAAAATTTTATCAAGCTCAAAAAGCACTAGCAGAACAGGCAACAAAAGCATTATTTTCGTTAAACAATTTGTTTGATAAAATTGACCTTTCTATATCAGAAAAGATAAAGCAATTTGATTCTATGATCCTACCTATATATGCTAGTGAAATTTGGGGTTTTCATCCTGCACCAGATATTGAAAGAGTACATCTTAAATTCCTGAAACAAATATTAAAAGTGAAATCCCAGACACCATCTGTAGCTGTATACGGCGAGTTAGGACGTGTCCCTTTACATGTTATGAGAAAAGAGCGTATACTTAAGTACTGGTTCAAAGTGAAATGTTCTACCAACACATTATTGCAAGAAACTTATCTAAATGAGATACATGTAGCTGAACAATGTCACTATCCTACATCAATGTCATTTTGGACGATAAAGGTAAAGCAGCTTCTTGATAACCTAGGATTTACATTTTTGTGGAATAGTGAAGATATAACACTGTTACAAGTTAATCAGATTATAGAACGTTTATATGATCATTTCTTGCAAGGATGGTTTGGTGATCTTAACAAAATATCAAAATTATCAACGTATAAATGCTTTAAGAGTCAGTTCTGCATTGAACATTACTTCGATTGTGTAGCTAATGAAAAACACAGAATACAGCTCACACGTTTTCGTTGCTCGTCTCATAGTTTGGAAATTGAAACTGCTCGTTATAATCGAAATCATATAGATAGGGCCGACCGTATATGTAAATGCTGCAACATGAACATGACAGAGGATGAGTATCACTTCCTCCTTATATGTCCTGCCTTTTCAGAAATAAGAAGACAACATTTCCCCCCATACTTTTGCAGGTGGCCCACTAAGCAGAAATTTATAACACTAATGACTAACCAACAAGCAAAGTTTTTGAAACATCTTGCAGCTTATATATATGAGGCCAATGTAAAACGTAAATCACTTTTAGGATATTAGCTCTAGGGTACCTTGCAAATAATATTCGAATCAAGCTTCAGCAAACTAAGTAGATTCGCTGAGACCTTTTCACATGAGGCGCCTCAATCAAATCCATTCTGTTTGCCATAGTATTTTGCATTTCCAGCAGATCATGTATTATTTATCACAATGATTATACAATAGCCTCTCCTACTGTTTAAACGTGGCAGATATATTATAAATTGTAATGAAAGTGTTAACACATCTCATAGTAAATGCATATATATTCTATCAGGCTAATGTTAGCCATCTTGCATCTACTAAACCATAATTTTGCACTATGTTTTGTAAATGTAATACTGTTTATATTGCTCTTCTCATTGTATATATGTTAGAGTAGAGGCACATAGGTGCCTAACTCAGTTAATAAAGTATCAAGTATCTTTCGCTTATACAACCCCTTTACATATGTTATGTATTTGTATAGCGACATTTAATAGTCCAAAGGGCATCTTGGGTCTAGGGGGGCAAAGCATCTAAAAACAAACTGAAAGACGCCAGTTTCATCTTTTCAATGACAAACGTCACAATTTTAAGTATATTTCGTACGCATGCGCAGAGGAAAAACCGCAAAGTTTCGAAAATGAAGGGTACTTATATCCTTAATATTTTAGCACTTTTACTTTTTGAAAACCTGCAAAGGATTTACTAAAACTCTCGTCTAAACGGCACCCAGTCTAAAGACGTAAAAAGAGGGGTGGGAGTAGAAGGCGCAAGTTTTAACGGTTTTGTAAATGATGAATCGCTTTGAAACCTATTTTGATGCTTTCTATGTAAATTTTACTACCGGAACAGACCAATTTTAAAAACGTTAGGGCAATTTCAAAATTTAGGTTTTGCAATCATGTCAACTAGGGAAAATATACGCCTTATCGCTAGAACTCCTTATTGGTTGTCAATAAACCACATTACAGCCACGTATTACTATGGACTTAAGAGGAATAAATGTCTCTAGATAAGTTTGCAATTGGTTGTCAATAAACCACATTACAGCCACGTATTTTTATGGACTTAAGAGGAATAAATGTCTCAAGATAAGTTTGCAATTGGTTGTCAATAAACCACATTACAGCCACGTATTTTTATGGACTTAAGAGGAATAAATGTCTCAAGATAAGTTTGCAATTGGTTGTCAATAAACCACATTACAGCCACGTATTTTTATGGACTTAAGAGGAATAAATGTCTCTAGATAAGTTTGCAATTGGTTGTCAATAAACCACATTACAGCCACGTATTTTTATGGACTTAAGAGGAATAAATGTCTCAAGATAAGTTTGCAATTGGTTGTCAATAAACCACATTACAGCCACGTATTTTTATGGACTTAAGAGGAATAAATGTCTCTAGATAAGTTTGCAATTGGTTGTCAATAAACCACATTACAGCCACGTATTTTTATGGACTTAAGAGGAATAAATGTCTCTAGATAAGTTTGCAATTGGTTGTCAATAAACCACATTACAGCCACGTATTTTTATGGACTTAAGAGGAATAAATGTCTCAAGATAAGTTTGCAATTGGTTGTCAATAAACCACATTACAGCCACGTATTTTTATGGACTTAAGAGGAATAAATGACAAAGAGAAGTTTTCAATAGGTTGTCAATAAACCACATTACCGCTACGTGTTTCCAAGGACTTAAGAGAAATACATGACCATACAGAAGTTTGCAAATCCACATTACAGCCACGTATTTCCATGGACTTATTTGTTCGTCTAGCAACTTATTTCCGTGGAACTAAGTTTTCGACTCAGTGCAATGCGAGTATATTTGCGTAAAGTAAGATATTTTGACTGGATTCAAAACTATATTGATATTGGGCAACACGAATAAACGTTAAATGACGTTCTTTTCTTTGTATGTAGTCAAAGTTACAAATTCAGACAACAACGAAATTTTGCACAGTATCTTCAAATTTATAGGATAAAACGTTCTCACAAAAGAAGTGCATTAAAACGTATACATGTACAAGGAAACGTAATATCTAGGCTTTAAGGGTTAAACCATCTTGTGAGGCCAGTATAGGACAACAGCAACAGCAGCAGAACTATTAATGACTTGCACATGCAATAACAATATGTTTTGGTATATTCTCATAAATTTATTGTAAATCTATCCCTCTAATTCATGAAGCTCAATAGACTGCTTTTATGAGACGCGTATCATCAGATTCTAAATGTTTTGCTTCTTGTTATTAAAGAGTGGTTTGGTAAATAAGGAATTGATCAATCAACACTTGAGTTTCAGTTGTTTTAATAACAAAAACATTGGACTTTAGACTTGTAAGGGGCCAGTTCTCGAAATGTTGGTTTTCATTGCATATATAGGAGTAGCGAAGGCTCTGACGAGCATGCGCGTATGCGCAGTCTCGTCTGAGCCTTTGCTGCTCGCATACACAAATCAAAATTGTACACATTTTTTATGTCAATTCAGACCTCTAGCACATCTAGATACGTCCGCATGGGAGTTTAACCCTTTCCTTCATGAATATTCATGCTAGGCCCCACCCACTATGAATAATTATATAAACTTTCACGTTTGTACATAGGACAAAGAAATTACTTGTCAGGTCCTCTAGAGTAGGATCATATCTAATCATATTTGCATAAGCAAACAGAATAGACACTGATCAGGCAGCTCTTACAAGAGCTGACTGCTCTGGGTCTGCTCTGTTTGCAAAAGTGTTAAAAGCTGTCTATGAGTTAAAGGGTTAAAATGAGGCTTTGCGCAAATGCGATAAGAAGCTCGCCAGTGTCATTTAGGTTTACGATTTAACAAAACAGTAAAATCCATAGGTTCCTGAAAATTAAAAGTATTGAAAAAATCACGATCACAGCAATGCTTGTATACTGTCAAATCCAATGGTATAGGCGTTAATGTTAAGTTTCGTTCACAAAAAAGTTCACGTTCAGAGTATTGTTGAGTGTTTATCCCCTTTTAAATGCACCGAAGAGCAGACTGCACGCCACGCAGATAGGTTCTAGGCAACAACTGACACACTGGTGCCACAGTTTCTTACAGCAACCACAGTTGATATCCAAAACTTTGAAACAAGGTGTGAAGTACCAGATGTGAGCAAAAGATATGTAAGCGAATTCACAGCCCCATTCGGCGGCTATACAGATCCCACAGAGCAGGGACATGAGCTTGTAACAGAACCCCTTCCAAAAGTTGAAGCATGAGTAGGAGAGCTTCCAGACACAGTCGATACTGTGGGTGTTATCAGGTTCAGCCAACACTTCCTCGAACCGACACTGAAACAGACATGAGTTTATGAGCCAAGTTACGTTATAACTGCTCCATAGAGCAAATAAATAAACAATCAGGTACAGCCAGGAAATGCTTTAATAGCACATGGAGGCTCGACGCGATTATATGCGAACAACAAAGACGCAGATCAGCCTGCGCATACGCGCAGTCTGATCAGCGCCTTTGTTTTTTCGCTCACTGCAAAGTATAATACCTAAGCTTGCTTCGCGCAAAATGTCATTTTCCTCGCTTGTCTGTTTAGTTGAGCAGATTAGTCTGAGTCTTACTTGGTCGGAAACTCCGAAGACAGGTTTATCACAATTATTATAAACCAGCCCATGACACCAAGAGGTCACGTGAACATGCTATTACAAAATTAGCATAGCAACCGGCTGTCTCACTCTGAGAGTGCCAAGCCAAAAACCACAATGCACTGCGACTGAATACCAATCACACACACATCATGGGAGCAACAAAAAGCAACAATGGAATCACAACAACAGAATCACTCACTGCCTTAGAACCTTTGTTTCTCCAACGAAATATGCATTTAGGTCAAGAGAGCATGAGTTTGAGAATAGGTAAGAATTAAACCAACAAAACTGGTTACTTGACTACGAATATTTTTGACGAACTGGATTTTAGGAAACCTTCAAATTTTAGTGTTTTAAAAACAGCAGAATCTAAGGTGAATATATATGTAAGACCCCCACCCGGTGGCGTCAGTTCTAAGGCGGCGATTCTGTTGTTGTTCATTCATTGTTTGTTGTTGCTCCCATTGTGTGTTTGGGTCGTGTTGGGTGTGTGCACTCACGGTGGTGCAGTTTCTAGAGAGAGCCTGTTGCTTTACTTTAATTGTGATCTAGCTGTCGTTTTGCTGTTATTGTCTCGTCCTCATGGTGCCGTGGTTTGGTCTGTTATCTGGGTCTCTTCTTCGCGGTGCCGTGGGTTGGTCTACAGTCTTTGATTGTGACATTCCTCGTAATACTCACTTGCTTTTTTAGTAAGAAAATAGCTGCTGTACACAACGAATAAGCTGACCAGTCTACAAAGCTATGTAGGCTGGTCAGCGATCGTTTTGCTGGGATACAGCATGAAATGAGTTGTTTAGACATAACAAAATGATAATCATTTAAAAGATTTACAACCGCGTGAAATATAGAATATGAAGCATGTTTCATATTTTAACAGTTCCCGCGAGTCCATAAGATATACAAATTTATAACAACTTAGATGGTTATATTCTTAACATGTTGTCAGCTCTTTCTACAAAGTATTAGTAAAACGCATTTGGATCTCCACTGCACATTTATTATTGTATAAAATGGCAAACCTAGTCATATAACGTATTCCATATTGTAATTTTATTGTAGTAAAAATGCAATTTAGACTGGGTAGGCAGTCCGCTGTTTGAAACTTTTAGCAATATATTAGACACACGCCGAGCTTATAAATCGTTATTCATGCTCAATTCCACTGAGCAAGAAATTTAAGATTCTCGTAAATGTTAAAATACCAACAATTATTGTCATTCTTGGCATTCAATGGCATTGACAAAGCATCTGAATGGTTGAAAGCAAGAAACGTTTTTATTTTTCAGCATTTAAGTATCACGAGCAGTTGAAATTTCATTCTCAGTTGAATTGAGCATGAACATTTTTTATAACCTTGAGGCCAGGTTTTCACATTAGCATTCAGTTTTTTTCTGCTAGAAGCGATGTATTCACAACGTGTGTCTTTAATCAAACAATTCAGCCCATTTAAGCCTAGCACCCTAGAAATGGGCCTGTAGCAAGCAGTGTTGACCCTGATAAGATGTCACAAAATGCGTCTTCCCTTTAGGTCTACACTTCTTCTATCGTAAAAGCTACATTCGTCAACAAAAATGATTTTAAAATTTCAAATTCTAGTTATTTAAGCCATAGCACATGGATACTACTTGGAATGCATGAACTGTCTTAATTTTGCACTATTAAAATCAAAGCGGTATGACATTGAAACAAATCTTTCATCCATAATTTTCCACCACTGACTAATCTCACTATATTCTTATTTATGTGAATGTGCCAAAATTTCTAAAGTCAAACTTAAGACAAGCCTTTAGTTAAGAGTGCATACCCAAACATGTTTCTTATTTCCAAACCAAAACATATGTTGTGGGTACTCAAAAGAACTGTCTCAATGAGACGGCTCTTTTGAACACCCAAAACATATGTTTAAACTGATGAATTAGAAAATATTAAAAAATTTTCGCTCAAAAATTTTGTTTATCTAAACCTATGTTAAGAAATTCAAATTTTCCAACTCGGGGTATGTCAGATTGGTCAAATGCTTAGACACTCAATACATAAACCAGAGAGTTTATTATAATCAGCCTTCTTCAATCTTTTAAGCCTGACTTTCTATGAAAACTCGGACTCAAAATACTGAATTAGGAAATAGCGTGAACCCCCATCCCTTGTAAAGGCTTCTTTGCTTCCTTGTTTCGTAATTCGCGATATGAAATTTTTCATAATTTAGAAATACTTATCAAGGTGAAATCTACTGAAGACATTATATTGTTGGAAATGTTGCTGGAAAGTGAAAATATAAAAGTTTTTTTTTATAAACTTTCGAAAAAAACTGAAATGATCTGATCAAGACGCATATACTTACTGATAAATGAGGGTTAATTTGCTCAGGATCCCTATTGACCAAATCAAGTTCCATTTTGTATTTTTTATTTTATTAAAATTATATCACAAAAGAAAGGCTTCTGATACGGGAGCTTATGCCGTCTGACTTCGAACAGCCTCGACATTTGTTTATATATGTGTGTTTTAACGTGGCAACGTCATGACAACGTGTAGTAAAGGCGTGTGCAATTTTACTTTTTTTTGAAAATATATACTAAACAAACAAGTCACTTGAGAAGATAGAATTCTCGGGGCCGCTGTTGAAAGCATATAGGCCCTGGGCATATGAAAAAGGATCTCCTTTGTGAAAATGGCTAGCGTAGTATTTATGGACCAGCCGTTGAGATAATGGCAATTATAGCACATGCTCAACTCATTTATGCCGAATGGAATTTCCCACTGTTATGAATTGGACGATTCCTTTTCCAATTTTAGGGTTGTTGGGAGGCATTTTTCATTTTTATTCAAATTTTAAAAGAACTTTCTGCAAGCGAACAGTAAAGAACCAGTTCAAAACGCCTCTGATCTGGTTTTGCACTGTTTGTCGATGTCCGACAAAACAGACTCTAGGCTTATATCGGTTGAAGCTAATATATAACCGTCCTGTGAGTTTGGCCTGAAGTTTTATCTACTTTAATATACTGTGGGTATGCGAGCAGCGAATGCTCTAATAACACAGTGGATGCAAAGGCTCGTTTGAGCATTGGCTGGTTGCTTATGCGACAAGAACCAACTTCACACATACTTGCCCATACATACATGGCAGGCATGGCTGCGCATTGTCTGTGCCTAATGTCCATTTCGGATGGTGCCATGGGTGTGTCTATTGTCTGTGATCCAGGCATTCTTAAACACAGTCACTTAAGTTTTGTCTTCCAAATATTCGAACAGTTGCAATAGATATTTTATACATGGGTGAATCACTAAGGGTCGGGTCAGCCTCCTCGAAAGTATAGGCTGCCCTTAAGCTGTGTTTCTTGCTTATACGGAAACGGTCCCATTTCCACTGACCCGGCATATTACACTTAGATATCGAAATGTCTAAAAATTATTTCATATTTGCTAAATTAATGAGTAGCTTTTCGATTGTTGACTTAAATTTCGCACACCATTTTTAAAATCCATATTCTTTATTGACTTTTATCAGATATGACAGCATGAATAAAAAGTCTAAAACACTTGATCCATTTTAATAAATCACTAATTTCTATGAATGAAATGTGACTATACGAGAGTATGTCGTCTCGCCTGAGACTTTGTCGAAACTGAGGCTGAGGACGTCGCGGACCTGCTGTTTTCTGGTCACCCGGTCCAGTAAAAGTGCGTTTAAATCAGCTAATGAAAATGCGTACACATAATAAGAATCAAAACTTATTAAATGGTGAGCAAGACAGAAAAAGTTCCCGTTAATCGTGCGAGGATGCATGGGATAGAAAAAGTCGTCCCTCGCGATCACCATTTGTCATCACTTGGCAAGCCTCGTGATGCCAATCGGTGATCAAACCTAACACTCATGATGGATTCTTATATTCTCTGAATCACCATCGGTATGTGCTAGCCAAAGGAAAAGATTATTTCATGTCGTTGTTTTGATCTCATGGCTGTTTATATTGATACTTCTAAGTGGTGACATTGAACTAAATCCGGGTCCATACTCTGTCGATGGCAGTGCCGATACAAGTGATATTCTTTCTTCAACATCGTTCGACTCCCTAACCAACCACCTAAGAATTCTTCATCTATATATCCAAAGTATTTTACCGAAAATAGACTTAATACGGGGTGAAGCCACATCTTACGACATTCTTATATTTTCTGAAAGCTGGCTAAAGCCAACCGTAAATAATAACGAAATTTGTATTGAAAACTTTATGCCTCCATTCAGAACTGATAGGAATGATCGTCCGGGTGGCGGAGTAATTGTATACGTCAGAGACACTCTATCATGCAAACGGCGAGTGGATTTGGAGGTTCGGGGAGTCGAAGGAGTGTGGCTGGAATTAACCATCAAATCCAAACGCATTCTTGTCGGGGGCTTTTACAGGCCTCCAAACAGCAGCCTTGAGTACTTCAATTTATTGAAAGAAAGTATTGACAGAGCATGTAGCACAAACATTATAGACATAATTATCACTGGTGACTTTAACTTAAGAAATAGATCAGCTCCAGCAGTGAATTGTTGTTTAATAATTCACTGTTTGGAGGTCAGTTGTCAAGAAGATCAAATCACGAGCGCGCAGCTCTAACGCCATGAATGACGTCATTTTCCAGTGACGTCAGCTATCACACACTTTAGCAGTGAATTATTGCCCGATATATCATAGTTTGTTACCGTTGGCTCTATAGGCGAGGTGTGTTAGAATACAATATGAAAAATGCAAACAATAAGATATCAGAAATTACGTTGGAGTTTAACCTTACACAGCTAATATCTGAACCGACACACTTCACCGAGGACTCATCATCAATACTTGACCTCATTCTCGTCCGCAATAAAACAAATATCATATTTAGCGAGTTATCGACCCATTTACACCAGAACAAGTACGTCATCACTGTCCCACCATAGTACTACTGAAGTTTATTCGTTCCCGAACTGCAGCATACAAAAGGCGAGTTTGGTATTATAAACTTGCCGATTATGATAAATACCAACAGCTCCCAATGGATCCAAATATCATGGAAAAATAGATTCACACACAAATATCGACCAGAACGTGAAGGACATGACTGACGCCATAATAAAAGCAGCTGAGGACTCAATACCCAACAAAACTGTTACTATTAGACCAAATGATCCACCGTGGATAACCTCCCATATCAGATTATTAATACGCAAACGCAAATTAACATATCGCAAATTTAAAAATTCGGAACAGAACCATCACTGGACCAAATACAAAACACTACGCAACACAGTTATTAGTGAATTAAGAAAATCCAAACAAGAATACTTCGAAAAGCTGGACAGAGAACTTTCTTCAGACGACTGCAACTCAAAAACATTTTGGAAAACTTCAAAACAATTTTTTAATAATGACAAAATCCTCGACTAGTGTTCCACCCCTTAAGTGTAACAATACATACGCAGAACACGATTATGACAAAGCAGAAATGTTAAACATGTAGTTTGCTTCCAAATCAGTCATTGACGACTCGACCAAACCTTGCCTATACCCGAACCAGTACAGCATACCTGAGAGTCAATCACTATTACGACTCAAGACGTTTTTCTTCATCTTGATGTTAGCAAGGCCTGTGCCCCAGATCTTATTAATCCCTGCCTATTAAAAGAAGGTTCACACATCTTAGCACATCCGTAAGCTGTCACTTTCAATCGCTCCCTCTCACTAGGATACTTTCCATCTTCCTGGAAAGAAGCCAACGTAGCACCCATCTCTAAAAAGGACGACAAATCTCAACCTAGCAACTATAGACCAATATCTCTTTTGAGCACCGTTGGCAAAGCAATGGAACGGCGTATACACAAATACCTATATAAATATATTACCGTCAACGATATTCCGACACCCTTACAATCTGGCTTCAGACATGGAGACTCCACGACTTACCAACTACTGCATACTTACCGTCCTATTTGTGAGGCTGTTGATAAGGGCAAGCAGGCAAGAGCAGTTTTCTGCGACATCAGTAAAGCCTTCGACAGAGTATGGCACAAGGGTCTACTTTTTAAGCTACGTACCATAGGCTGCTCAGATAGCATTGTTAACTAGTTTCTTAGCTACTTGTCAAATCGCCAAAAGCGTGTTGTGATAAACGGGCAGGCATCTGATTGGCCATCTGTACTTACTGGAGTTCCTCAAGGTTCTACTATAGGTCCTCTACTGTTTCTAATCTTTATAAATGACATTGTCAAACACATTGGGTGCTCTATTCGATTATTCGCTGACGACACTAGCTTGTATATTATTGTGGACTGCCCACGTCAAGCAGGACAACTTCTAAACAGGGATCTCAATGCCATTTCGATATGGGCAAACAGTTGGCATGTAACCTTCAACCCAAGTAAAACATTGTGTATGTTGATTTCTCGGAAAAGAAACTCAGTCTTCCACCCCCCCCCTATATCTATGGATGGAGTTATAATAGGTGAGATCCCTTCGCATAAACATCTTGGACCTACTTTCTCAAAATCTTGCAGCTGGGACGAACACATTGTTAACATCTCCGAAAAGGCCTGGACTAGGGTAAACCTTCTTAAAGCTCTTAAATTCCGAGTATCTAGGCAATCGTTGGAAAAAATGTATTTAGAATACGTTCGTCAACTCTTGGAATATAGTGACACTGTGTGGGATAACTGCTCATTAGCATCAAAGAAACTTCTGGATGCCATCCATATAAAGGCAGCAAGAATTGTTTCAGGTGGGACAAAACTTTGTAGTGTAGACAAACTCTTTCAGGAACTTGGTTGTGAACCTCTTCAGATTCGCAGGAATAAGCACAAACTGGTAACTTTTTATACACTTTTGCATGGACTGACCCCAACTTATCTCTTGGACATTATTCCTCCTTATATTAATGAAACTATCGATTATCCACTAAGAAATGCTGACCATTTCCAAAACTTCAGTTCAAACTCAAACCTCTTCCATGAATCGTTTTTCCCTCTACAATAAGAGCATAAAATAACCTTCCAAATGAAATCAAAGAATCTTCCTCAGTCTCTGCATTCAAATTTCAGTTAAATAAAAACTTTCCAAAGCCACCGAAATACTTCAATGTTGGTTCGCGACTAGGTCAAGTTCTCCAAGCCAGACTTCGAATGGAATGTAGGGCTTTAAATGCCGACTTATACCGAAAAACTATTGTCAACAGCCCTTCATATCAATGTGGTGGTTTTGAAAACGCCCAAAACCTCTTTTCACATGCCCATTGTATGCAGGAAGTAGAAGAAACCTGTCAATACGACTGGACAACTACTCAATTAATCAACTCCTATATGGAATAGAAGACTCAACTCTTCAGGAGAATACAACCTTATTCATAGAGGTACAAATTTTTTTAACCAGTTGTGGCAGGTTTAATCAACGCAGGGAGCCCAATCAAGTCATAGCTCATTAATTTAAGAGTTACTTGCCTGAAACAGGATGTCAAACATCCACCCTCTCTCTCTCTCTCTCTCTCTCTCTCTCTCTCTCTCTCTCTCTCTCTCATTTGTATACATATATATTTTGTTCATTCCAATAACACTAGTTGTATTAAACATCATACCACCTTTCGGGAGATGACTTATATAAGCTTATGCTTACTGACAAATCCCTTTCATTCAACTGCTTTGTTATATTATTAGTGATATGCAAATTGTATAAAAGAGAATGAATAAAATATGTTTAAACCAAAGAAAAAGATCGAACGAGTTTTGTCACAATAAAGTCGCTTTACCATTTTCAATATCGCATACATATTGATACAATTAGTATAGAGTAGTCCATTGTGTATTTTATGGGGTTGCCGGTCTACAATTCCATAAAAAATAATGTATTTATGTCCCTGAATATTGTTTATCTTAGCACACAGTGCACATACTCCAGGGCTTCATTGTTTTCAAAGTACCTGTGTTTACCGGTATCAAGAATGAAAGGGTTAAATTGCATTCTTTCTTTCTTTACATATATTTAGTTCATTTGATTGTTTGCCTTTGACGATACATTGAGTAAGTTGAGAGTATTTCTGTGTTGACAAAATCATCGTAGGGTGAAAATATTTTAAGTCACCAAAAGATGAATCTAAGTATGCTTGAAGTATGTTACTCTTTGGTGTCTAGTTTACGCTATTCGCCATCGATGGCAGAAGTTGCAGTGCATTCATATTCTAAGTATCTGTTGCTGTATGATTTTCGCTGTACACAGCCGATGGAAGAAAAGGATGTTCATTCATATTAGTCTCATAATTTAATTAAAGATAAACTTATTGATCTTATTGAAAGAACCTTCCAGCGAGAAGGCTCTCCTGACCTTGCATGTAATGACAGAAATGCATTTTGTTACTTCAGAAAACCTAAAAAATTTCATGCATGGTCGTGTCAAAATGTATGTGATGCGCTGACCTTTTTGTTGGACAACATTTTTATTCGATTTGGCACCAAGCTGTATAGACAAGTAGTTGGCATTCCTATGGGCACTAATTGTGATCCCCTGGTTGCAGATTTATTCCTGTTTTGTTATGAGAGGGACTTTATGATGTCTCTTTCTGATGATAAGCAGGCAGATGTAATTTATGCGTTTAACACTATTTCCAGATATTTGGACGATATTGTTTATTTTGACAATATGGTTAGTCATATATACCCTTCAAAGCTCCAACTGAATAAAGCCAATACCTCTGATACCGAATCGGCATTTTTAGACTTGCATTTGTCAATTTCTAAGGATATTGTTTCAACCAAAAATATGATAAACGTCACGAGTTTGATTTTCAAATCGTCAATTTCCCATTTTTAGATGGTGATGTTCCTCGTTCTACATCTTATGGAGTCTATATCTCTCAACTCATTCGTTTTGCTAGAGCATCTAGCTATGTTGCTGACTTCAACACTCGCAATAAATTGTTAACTCAGAAACTTCTTAAACAAGGCTATCGGTATCATAAACTTCGCAAAACATTTTCAAAATTTTATAGACGATACTATGATTTGATTTCTAAATTCCAAGTTGGACTAAAATCTCTCTTGCGTCAAGGACTTTCGGAACCCGATTTCTATGGTGACTTGGTGTATAAGTTGAAGAAGATTGTTGGCTCTAATGATTTTTCAGCGCAGTTCGTTAAAATAATTTCCCATTATAAAAAGATTGGCTATAACATTAATGTATTGCAACAGACTGCATGCTTGGTGGTCAACCCAATCACGGTAAGCAACTTTAAATTCCTCTTCAATTGCACACGGATGGGTCAGACTTCAGACTCTATGATGGTTCCGACTTAAAGACTTATCTATTGATGAGATGGTAGGGGCCTGATGCTTTGGCTGTTTGACGGGCCCACCGGGGTTTACCTGTTGGATTTCTTTTGCTCGGGTATTCAGTTTTATTTACTGTTGAGTCCTTATCTTTGCTTTATCTCCTTGTTATATCTTAATTTATATGTTCTAGGAGATGATGCATTGATAAGTCAGGGGTCTTTCATGCAAACCAAACATCTATGTGTCGTGATCCACATCTGAATTAAGGGTGAGATTGGCGCCGTTAAACAGGTTTAAGTCCTCTAGTAAAATATTTTACTGACCGATCCAAGGCGGTACTATTTCTTTTGTTGATCTTTTATGTTTTTGTTCTGTCTTGTGTTTGCTATGTCTTTGTGCGTGTCAGTTTATATGTGCTTTGTGGTCACCTGCTGGGAAAGGGCTGACCTCTTGGTTCTCGTTTTTGGTGTCTAACTGTGAGTTTGTCACTTTCCCATTGGTATCCTGGGTCAGGTGTGGTACTTAATTGTATCGATTCCTGATCTTTGCACTTTACTTACTCTGTTATTGTCGGATTTTATTATACCCCACGCCAATGGCATAAGGTGATGATGTGCGTTCAAATTCTAGGGCTCTGTTATTGTCTGATTTGATAGGACCTCACGCCAATGGTAGAAACTGCTATGCGTTCAAATTCAGAGGCACTGTTATTGTCTGATTTTATTATACCCATGCCAATGACAAAAGGTGATGTGCATTGATATTCTGATGCTCTGTTAGTGTCTGATTTTATTATACCCCACGTCAATGGTAGAAACTGCTGTGCGTTCAAATTCTAAGGCTCTGTTTTTGTTGATTTTTGTTGGACTTTCTCTATCCCACGCCAATGGCAGAAACTTCTTTCTCGCACACCAGAACGGGATTTCCGTTTTTTCACCCATGTGAGATTATAAGAATCCTCCATGAGTGTGAAGGTGGGATAGAAAAATCCCACCCTCACACAGATAATTGATTCTTTTTCTTGCTTACCACATAATTACTCATTTATATTGGAAAAACGTGGAGAATACTTCCAGAAAAGCATGAATACGCTGAGATACGACATGGTGACGTCATTTAAACATTACAATGACGTCACGGATCGACGTGCGACCAGCGTGCAGCTGTTTGTTTTTATCTTTCCCTAGTGTTGGTACGGTGTGTGAGATAGAAATTTATTGCACACCAGATCGGGGATTTTCGTTGTTTTTACCCATGTGAGATAGCTCTTTCTCACATACCAACGCATACAAGATTGAGTGATCCCTATGTTAGCTCGCTGTTGGAAAAATCTGTCCCACATCACTACCCATGTGAGGTAAGCATAGCTAATGCGAGATAAGCCACACGCCGCCGGTTGCTAATGAGAGATAACCCACATGCGACATTTTTCCTGTAAAAACGAAAATTGAATTGTTGACAGAAACAATTTCAATATTGAAATTTCAGCAATTTAGGTTGGCCTTCAACGTGGTATAAAGTAAAACTGTGCATTTTACTTAAAACATCTATTTAATGGTTTGAACATGCTGAGTGCATTGCAAATGGCATATTTGGCTTGTTGGGCAATGAGTGACTGAACGCACCGGGACGGATAGCCTTGACAATGTGAAAAAGAAACACATTTTCCTCAACAAAATTACTTACTTGAGTTGTTACTGTGGCTGATAAGCTAGGCTAGTTCTTGTAAATCCATTTTGATGAAATAACGATTTGTTCATTGTTTAATTCGCTGTTTCTTCGCTGTTTCAAGTTAATTTGTACAGCTTGCGCCATTAACTGTAATAAACATCGACCTCAGTGACTGTATGGTCGCTAAATGTAGAATTGGTATATGAGAAAAAGAATTGATCATTTGTGTTCAGTGGTTCCAGAAAAATCCCAACCCTTGGGTCCACTGTTCAGTAGGAAACTCGGCAAGCCTCGTTTCCCACTGGAATAGTAGGCCCACGGGTTGGGATTTTTCTATCCCCACTGAACACAAATGATGGATTCTATTTATCTCACATCACTGTACCAGCCTTAGAAAAGGACAAAAACAAACAGCCGCATGTCGGCCGCATGCTGTCCACATGTCTATCTGTGACGTCATTGTGATTATAAAATGACGTCGCCACATCGCATCTCAGCGCATTCATGATTTTCTGATAGTCTTTTTCATGTTTTTTTCTGATTTAAAATGAGGTATTTAGTGGTGAGCAAGAAAAAGAATCCATTATTCGTGTGAGGATGGGATAGAAAAATCTATTCCTGGCAATCACCATTTGTAATCACTCAACGAGCCTCGTGATGCCAATCTGTGATCCTCAGGATGGATTTTTCTATTCCACCCATACACTCATGAAGGATTCTTATACTCTCACATAGGTAAAACAACGGAAATCCTGATCTGGTGTTAGAGAAAATTCTATTTCACAAACCCATACCAGTCCGTGGGATAGATTAATAACGAACAGCCGCACGTCGGCCGCACGCTAACCGCACGTAGTTCCATGACGTCATTGTAGTGTTAAAATGACGTCACCCTGTTGCATCATAGAGATTTTAGGATTTTCTGGAAGCCTTTTATGGCTTTTCTAATGTAAATTGTGGTATCTAGTGGTAAGCAAGAAAAATAATCCATTATTCCCCTGAGGATGGGATAAATAGAATCCATCATTGGTGTCCAGTGAGGACAGAAAAATCCCAACCCGAGGGTCGACCATTCCAGTGGGAAACGAGGCTTGCAGAGTTTACCACTGAACAGTGGACCCCAGGGTTGGGATTTCTCTGGAACCACTGAACCCCAATGATCGATTCTTTTTCTTATATACCACGACCGTACGGTACAGTACTGTAATATCATTTGGTGACGTCACTGAGTTCGATGTTTACAGTCAATGATGCGCGCTGTACAAATCAACTTGAAACGGCGAATAAACAGCGTATTAAACAACAAATGAACAAATGGTTGTTTCATCAAAATGGATTTAAAAGAACTAGCTTATCAGCCACAGTAACTCGAGTAAGTTATTTTGTTGAGGAAAATGTGTGTGTTTTTTTAACATCGTCAAGGCGCCCCATCTCAGTGCATTCAGTCACGCATTGCCAAACAGGTTAAATATGTCAATCGCAATGCACTCAGCATGTTCAAAGCAGTGAATAAAGGTTCTAAGTAAAAATGCACAGTTTTACTTTTGAACCAAGTTGAAGGCTGACCTAAATCGCTGAAAATTCAACATTGAATTTTTTCCTGACTTACAATAATTCAACTTTCGTTTTCGAAGGAATACAGTCATACGCCAAAAATGTTATCTCGTATTAGCAACAGGCCGCGTGTGGCTTATCTCGTATTAGTTACACTTATCTCATATGGGTAGCGATGTGGAACAGATTTTTCCGACAGGGGGCTTACATAGGGATCACTCGATCTTGTATGCATTGGTATGTGAGTAAGAAAAATCTGTCTCTTATGATCACCGATTGTCATCATTCAGCAAGACTCGTGATGCCAATTAGTGATGCTCAGGACAGATTTTTCTATCCCACCCTCACACTCTTGATAAATTCTGTTGTTTTTACACATGTGAGATAATTATTTCTCACATACCAATGCATACAAGATAGAGTGATCCCAATGTTAGCCAGCTGTCCTAAAAATCTGCCCCACATCTCTTCCCATGTGCGATAAGCGTAATTAATACTAGATAAGCTTGGTTGCAATGAGAGATAACCTACATGTGACAGTCAGGAAAATATCAATGTTGAAATTTCAGCAACTAAAGTCGGCCTTCAACGTGGTATAAATTAAAACTGCGCTTGTTTTACTTATAACAGTTAGTCATTGCTTTGAACATATTGGGTGCATTGTGATTGACATATTTTGATGTGTTGGACAAGGAGTGACTGAATGCTCCCGGAATGGGAGGTCTTGAAGATTTAAAAAAGAAACACATTTTCATCAATGATCTTACTTACTAAAGTGACTGTTTCTGATAAACTAGTTCTTGTAAATCCATTTTGATAAAATAACTATTTGTTCATTGTTTATTGTGCTGTTTATTCGCTGTTTCAAATTGATTTGTAAAGTGCGCGTCATTGACTGTAAACATCAACCTCAGTGAAGTCACCAACAAATATACAGAACGTCGCTAAATGTAAAATTGGTATATGAGAAAAAGAATCGATCGTTACTGATCAGTGGTTCCAGAAAACTCCCAACCCTCAGGTCCACCATTCAGTGGAAAACTCGAGAAGCCTCGCTTCCCGCTGGAATGATGGGCCCTCAGGTTGGGATTTTCCTGTTCCCATCGAACACCAATGATGGAATTATGGTGATTTACTCTTAGCTATATATTCTAAAGAATAAAACATAAGCCTTCTTTCCCTGATTAATAAACTGATACCAACACTTTAGGCACATGTCATATCATTGAATTTTCATGAACTTGGTCGTATGTGTGTTCATCTCATCTGAGATCTTTAAGCAGTATTGCCCGTTTATTGGTTCCATTAATCTGGCCTTGACCGTAACCTTTAATGAAAATGACATACATAACTAGTTTATAAAATATTCAACAAATGCATAAAATGTATTATTAAAACGAAAACTCAGCATGTGGGTCAAAATACCATTCAGTCAAAGTATTCAAGAGTACGGAAATCATAAAACAATCATAAAGTCGTTTTGCCCAACCCCATGCAGTTTTGAAATGCAAGTTTTTACTTCGAATCAAATGTATGTAATTCTTTTTGGCATGTAAGGACCAGTCGACAGATTTTGATAACATGCTAATAGACCGTAAACCATTACTGTTCCATACTTAGACTATTTGGTACACGTGAAGCCGAAGTGACAGGAATTGGTGTTAGTTATACAGTCATTATTTATCACAGATTGGCTTTTTTTTTTAAAGCAGAACATCTTCCATTATACATGTTGTAAGACATGAACTTGAAGAGAAACACAAAGACACACCCGCTTTCTTGCCACGTTGTTTGTTTTCGTTTGAAACTAAACAGACTAGTTCCAGTCTTTACTGTCTTTCCTGAAAGCAAACTCCAGTCATGTTATCATTTGACCTGTCTAAAAAGTTCATGTCAATCATTTCTTGAACTGGTGGAACAATAGCCCGGCCGTCATACAGATAGGATCACAGCAACACTGTATACAAGTCCCCCACAGCCTCTTGCAGGCACCACAGTTCATGTCGAGCCACTTGAAGAACGGCGTGATGTACCAGATATGATAGAAGGACACGTAAGCAAATTCACATCCCCACTCGGCAGCTAGACAGATCCCACAGAGTAAAGTGGCAATTTTATAACAGCAGCCCTTCCAGAAGTTAAAGCAGGTGTAGGCGAGTTTCCAGACACAGTCAATACTGTGTGTACCCTCTGGTTCTCCGAGGACATCTTCAAATTGACACTGAAATAAAACAAAATTGAAACTGTAAATTCAGAAATTTTTGCGAGATATTTATTTTCGCGAATAGCGTTGAAAGATATAATTGAGCCACCGCATGTGAATTCCAACAATGGTGCATTTTGACAAGTGTAGACTCAGACGAGCCTGTGCAGTCCCCTTTTAAGCTTTGAAATTCCAAACGGTGCTCAGTTAGTAGCTAAACGATCATAGAATACTCAAACGACTAGCAAAGGCTCTGACCAGACCGCGCGTATGCGCAGGATGATCTGAGTCTTTGTCTTTGCTTGGTTGCACATGCCACGTTGTTGGAAATCTTATGCACTGGCTCATAATTGTAATGTAACATTTTCGCGACTGGATCATGCTTTACCTACATAAGTAAGCGGCTGAGTGATTTCGCCATTTCGTGAGGATTTTATTTTCACAAAACTTCAAATCTGCAAAGTTTCGCGAAAATAAAACCCTCGCAAAAATCTACAAATTTACAGTATTGCATTGGCAAGCAGCAAAGAGCCTGTCCTGCTCACAAACACAAAGTAAGAATGTAGATGAAGACTCAGGTCATAACGTTGGCCCTAGCATTACTAGTTATATATAGCTGCGCGCATATGTTGAAAGAGTGGCTTCACGCAAATGCGATACAACCACGCAACTAGCAGGTTAAGAAAGAGGTGCTCCATGATCCAGAAATTTGATATATAGATGTCATACAAAAATATAATCAATTTGCAGTAGAGTGACAGGAAGTTTAATACTGATTTGCAGTTTGTGATGTTTAAAAGAGGTAAAGACGATGGACATGATACTTGGAAAATGTAAATTTCCAAAAAAGTCTTCTTCCTTATTTTCGCTAACATATGTTGTAGGTACACATTGGAATTGCCTCTACGTGGCAATTCCAATGTGTCCCTAAAACATAAGCTTTTTAAACAAAAACTCAACCACTTTCATTTATTTAAAGAAATGAGCATGTAGAAACGAAAACTTTTCATGTAGTTTATCATGCACATGGATGACAATAATAGATTGTCTATTTTATGCTTCTGACAGCGTATCTGGAGATATTTCATGGGAGTATTTTGCTAAATAGCTAGTGGCGTGGTTGTAAGTCTAACAAAATTGTCATACGGTTCGTAAAAGTAACTTTTCTTTCATGTTTTGATGGAGATAGTTCATTTTTATCACACTGATTGCCAATGGTGTGTAGATGACAACGATTGCATGCATAACCTATGGTATGTAGATCACAACGAAGGTTTCAGATCATCAATATGATCTTAATGTCCCATATACTTACACGTACAGTAATTGCTGATATGACATGGAGACAAAGGGCATGTTTAAATACTATATTATCCGGTAAATAAAAATGCGGATATTTGCGATGGGTCCACCAATTGCTTTTCATAAATCTTGTTGAAAATTAGTTTTCTTATATCAACCAAAACATATGCTGTTGGTACATGTACCCAAAACACATGTTTAGACTGATAGGGAAGTAAATATTTACAAATTAAAACCATATTTATTTTCGTTAATTTACATGACACCATGTCATTTGTTATGGACATATTTAAATCCCAAAATGAGTTAAAATTGATTTTTATTTTTGCATTGGGTTTTTTGTTTTTTGATGTAGTTCATGTTTTGAAATGTAGTTCTAAGTGTCCTCTTCTAGTATTGCAATCATCTTGCTGAGAAAAGGAGAGTTAATTGTAATACTTGAATTGCGTTCGTTGTGTCTTTTGGATATCTGTTATCGGTGTCTCTTCCTCGTGGTGCCGTGAGTTGGTCTGTTGTCTGTTCTTGTGTCATTTCCGGGTCATGCTTATTTGTTTCTTTGGTATGCAGAGTTTGTGTCTTTCATGCAAACCAAATATCTATGTGTCTTGATCCACATCTGAACTAAGGGTGGGGTTGGTGCACCGTTAAACCGGTAAAAGCCCTCCAGTAAAATATTTTACTGACCGTTCCAAGGCGGTGCTTCTTTTGTGGATTATTTATGTTATTTCTGTCTTGTTTTGTTATGCTTTCATGCACGTCTGTTTGTTGATGCTTTGTGGTCACCTGCTTGGAAAGGGCTGACCTCTTGGCTCTCGTTTTTTATGTCTAATTGTGACGTTATCACTTTCTCATTGGTATCCTGGGTCAGGTGTGGTGCTTGATTGTATCAATTCCTGATCTTTGCCCTCTTTCTAACTTTGAACTCCTTCTTAACGACAGCTAGATTTCTATAAAAAAGTTGAGGCAGCAAATATATACAAAATAACACTTTAAGTGCTTCTTAATTATTTATTTTGCCAGCTGATGGATTTGATCAATATTGGCAATAAGCATTGAAAATAAGAACGGTTTGTTTGTCAAATTGCAATGGTACTAGTTAATATACCCAACAAAAAGAAACGCATATAGTAAAGATGGTAAAACTCTAAACAATTAAATATTGCCAATAAAATGCCCATTAATTCATAAAATCGACTGTATGTTTTTGTTAGTTGTAAGCAAATATTAGAATTTACATAATGCACAAAAGTTTGATCTTTTCAACTTACATTCAGCTTTTCGATGCTCTATCTTAATGTCATATTTGCTGAAGGAATTTATGATAGGCGTGTATCAGCATATGGCATTTTATGTTTTGTGCCTTTCTTTGTTGGTTTTAGACGTGAAAAGTTAAGATAAGATGACTTTAAACAGTTTCAGTCATTACAATATTGATTGTTGATTAAACCATGTAACTTCATTGTGCTCCTTTACAACGAGCAATTAG
The DNA here is from genome assembly GCA_964019695.1 of Loripinus fragilis. Taxonomy (NCBI): domain Eukaryota; kingdom Metazoa; phylum Mollusca; class Bivalvia; order Lucinida; family Lucinidae; genus Loripinus; species Loripinus fragilis. Next base: position 10,621,597 of record OZ026520.1, read on the forward strand.
TATATTCTTAGTTTATGATAACAGTTGTGAACAACAAAATCTAGTTATGTATGCTTATTTCAGACATTCCAGATAAGTATGATTGCATTCTGACACCAATTTTGACACTGAAAATTGAATATAGCCGTTTTAGTCTGTTGACATTTCAAAAGGTTTCTCTCCAGTATGTAATCAACTGTTTTGGATAAAAATGAAAGAATGATTGTTGTAATATCCCAAAATGGTCTAAGCCCTCCAAGTTGTTGAATTAAATAAAAGCCTTCTCATGTATGTATATGTATTCAGATGACAACAATGTTACTATGTGCAACTAACGTCGAAAGCGACGTCACATCATTTAGGTAACAATAAGGATATTACAATTGTTTGACTAGCTATTGGTTCATTGATCTTTGTCTCATTGCTTGGTTTAATGCTGAAAGGGGCCATTATTGCAGACACTATGTTTTAGGGATTTTGCAAATTGACCCCGTCTGATTTAATGACAGTTTTATTGAGGTTAATAATGATCTTCTAGATTGAAAATTCCGATGAAATATTGGCAAACAAAATTTGTTTTACATTTGTGGCTTACAGAAAAAATGATAAGTTTTACTGTATGTGTTTCTTTTTTTTATCGGGTATATGTAGTTAGTGATCTTAACTGGCCTATGTTCTGAAACATTGATTTGTCAGAAAACCTTCATATCTTCATTCTGTTCGAGTTTTTTTTTTAAAAAATATATGTCTTCCTGAAATGTTCTATTTTCTGAAAACATATGGCTATCAGAAATTGTACAGTTTTCCCAGTCAATTTCCCATTTTTGGATGGTGATGTTCCGCGCTCTACATCCTATGGAGTCTATATCTCTCAACTCATTAATTTTGCTAAAGCATCTAGCTATATTACTGTCTTCAACACTCACACTAAATTGTTAACTCAGAAACTTCTTAAACATGGCTATCGGTATCATAAACTTCGCAAAACATTTTCTAAATTTTATAGACGATACTATGATTTGATATCTAAATTCCCAGTTGAACTTAAATCTCTCTTGTGCCATGGACTTTCGAAACGTGAATTCTATGGTGATTTGGTGTCTAAATTGAAGAAGATTGTTGGCTCTAAAAAATCCAGCGCAGTTCATTAAGATAATTTCCCATTATGAAAAGATTGGCTATAACAACAATGTATTGAAACAGACTGCATGCTTGGTGATCAACCCAATCACGGTTGGCAACTTTGCTTTCCTCTTTAATTGCACGTTGGTGGATCGACCTTCAGACTCTATGACGGTTTCGACTTAATAACTTATCTATTGATGAGATGGTAGGGGCCTGATGCTGTGGCTGTTTGTCGGGCCCACCAGGGTTTACCTGTTTGATTTCTTTTGCTCCGGTATTCAGTTTTATTTTACTGTTGAGTCCTTTTCTTTGCTTTATCTCCTTTTTATATCTTGATTTATATGTTCTAGGATGATGCATTGATAAGTTAGGGGTCTTTCACGCAAACTAAACATCTATGTGTTTTGATCCACATCTGAACTAAGGGTGAGGTTGGTGCACCGTTAAACCGGTTTAAGCCCACCAGTAAAATATTTTACTGACCGTTCCAAGGCGGTACTTCTTTTGTGGATCTTTTATGTTTTTGTTCTGTCTTGTGTTTGCTGTGTCCTTGTACACGTCTGTTTATATGTTTATATGTGCTTTGTGGTCACCTGTTGGGAAAGGGCTGACCTCTTGATTCTCGTTTGTGGTGTCTAACTGTGAGTTTGTCACTTTCCCATCGGTATCCAGGGTCAGGTGTGGTACTGATTGTATCGATTCCTGATCTTTGCACCCTTACTTACTTAGAAAGAGCACTTGAATAGATATAAATGTGTAAGCAACGGAGCCAGTCTACGTGTAACCTTAAAGCAACAGCAATAGCCTAGTAACTTTTGATCAAGCAGAAGCTGTCAGAGAGACTGTTTCATGCAAAAACAACGGGTGCAATATTATATGGGATTCATTTTTTGCTCTATATTGTGCATTATTTACGACAAAAGACTCGATTGTTTGCTCTATATTGTGCATAATATACGACAAAAAATCGATTTTTGCTCTATATTGTGCATTATTTACGTCAAAAGAGTCAACTTTTTGCTCTATATTGTGCCTTATTTACGTCAAAAGAGTCAATTGTCACTTGGATCCCTAGGCGAAAATTTTACGCTTCAGAGACAAGCTAGCGTCTCGAAATTTTAAAAAGGAGTAAGGTCCGGGAAGCAATTACATAGGCGCTGATCAAACCGCGCGAATGCACAGACTAACCTGTTCCTTTTATGTTCGTATACAAGAGATAAAAGCCCTCTCTCGAGACCCATATATGGCAACATATATGCAAAGGCAAATATTGTAAAAGCTAAATAAGCAGCAACACTGCTTAGTAAACAGACACTTTAACACTTACAGCGAGATGCGGATTAATCCCATTTGGGTCTCTGTTATCCAAATCTAGAGTATCTGCCATTTTTTGATTAATAATATTATATCTCGGAAAGAGACAACGTTTGCTGACTGTAACAACTGATACACCCGTGCTTAGCTCAGTGTATTATATATGGTAAACATGGCAACGCTATGATAACGTACCTTCTAAATTCTATTAGAACTAACGTCGCACAAAGAGGATGGATTTGACACGGTAGATAAGCTTCGTCGATCATATCGAAAGGGGCATTGATTTGCACTCGATTATGTGACGCACAGGCTGGTTACTAACAATACTGTTGTTTTTGGAAAATATTGCTTTCGTTATTGCTGCAGATGAAAGTATAATACAGTGGCTGATTAGCACTTTCTATGTGCACATTCAGTGGAAATGCATGTAGGACTATTTTGCTTGGTAGATTGGTGATATGCGATGGACTGACCATTTGATAATCTATTGTGTAAACAAATCGCACTAAGTGATTGATTTTTACATAATACGAAGGATCATACAGTAGATTATAAAGATCAGAATGAAAAATGTGTAAACCTCATGGCTTAAAATAAACAAAAATTTGAGCGTTAATGTGTGACTAGTTTCTTACCCATCAGTTTTCATATATGCTTTGTGTGCTCAAAAGAACCGTCTCATTAAGACGATTCTTTTGAGTACCCACAACATGTGTTTCGGTTGAGAAATAAGAAACTTAATTTTTGATTACGCACTCTTACCTAGGTGCCTGAAATCTCATTTAATTATTACTATCTTTGTCAATATTTGGCTTTATAGCGTAGACAGATATGGTCAGGGGATGAAAATGCTACCACAATAATTTAAGTTTCGCGTCAACGTGTCTAAAGCAAACCATAAGGAGATAATTCAGGCCGTAATAAATTTATGGTAAATGACCTACAACCTATATACATTGTACATTATACAGATAAAAGGTTGTTTAACTCGTTTCAGCCTAACCTCCTTTTTATGGGACATCGGCAAATAGCGCCGAACCAGATCGGACACCGCAATACGCGGCCTCTGATCAGGTTCTGCGCTATTTGCTTATAGATTATACTTTTGAAAATTTAAATGAAACTTACTACACAACAACCCATTAATTTGAAATGGATTTGTCCAATGCGTTGATAACATTAGGCATAAATGGTTAAAATGTAAACATAAAGATTGAAGCTTGCTCTTGATCGGTGTTTAGATATCTGTGGAGTCCAAAGGAATCAGCTATTTTAATGTCTCCGATAAGCTCTTACAATTTCAAGATGTCCCTCGCCAATTAATATTTGTCTTTTGATGTTTGAGCTATCATGAAACAAGTCTGCAAACGATTAAATTAAAATGAATACGAACATTTGCACATGCAAAGTTACAAAAAGACAGGAATACAATTTTAGCGGTCGTTACATTGTACCGACTTTTCATAGACATGGATAGCATTGAAGGCCGAAAATGTCTCAAAGTTCACATCTTGGAAAAGGTGACAACAATTAATCTGATAATTATATAAAACGCATGCACACCTTCAGACCATTAAAAAGGCACATGCAGAGTTTCAAAAAGATCAGTAGAAAACTGTAGGAGGGGTTGCGTACACACGTTATCCCTAGCCTTAACCCATATGCCGAATGTATTATCCCATCAATATCGATTGGACGAGTCCATTTCCAATTTTAGGGTTGTTCGGATGGTATTTTTCATTTTTATTCAAATTTTGAAAGACGCTTCTGTAGAGAAACAGTGAAGAACCTGATCAGGCGCCGCGTTTTGCGGCGTCTGATTGGTTTGGCAATGTTTGCCAATATCCCACAAAACAGGAAAGGATGTTAGGCTTATATGGGTGAAATACAAACCGCATGCACATCTTCAGAACATGACCAAAATATATGTAAAAGTTCCAAAAGAATCGGCATAAATTGTAGGAGGAGTTGCGCACAAGTGCATCCTTTGAAAATAATAACGCCACCAATAACTTAAGTTCAACTTGTGAAAAAAGTATAAAAAAATGATTTGAGGATTATATCCAAACCGCATGCACATTATCAGACCATTACCTAAACATCCTTAAAGAAGATTCAAAGAATCAAAATAAAACTGAAGAGAACGCCTGGAAAATGACTGACCCATGACTATATCAAAACCGAGTCGCAAATCTTCAGACCATGACCAAAATATATGTAAATCGTCAAAAGTAACGGCATAAATCTGTGTGGCACAAGGTACCCTATATCTACTCACATTGAAAGTAATAACGCCTGAAAAGTGACTAAGTTCAGCTTGTGACAAAAGTGACAAAAGATAATCTGTAATTATATCAAAACAACATGCACATCTCGACCTGTACAGTTTCGAAAGAATCAACATAAAACTATAATAGGAGTTGCGCACACAGACATACCTATTACGTTAGGGGAGGGGCGGAAGTACGAGAAAGAGAACAATCGAAAGACGCCGGGAATGACAAATGCTATGTCCTTCGTTTTCCTCAAAAAGGCGGGGAACACAACATCAAAACTAAAGAGACCTGTTATTTTCGTGATATTTTAGTATTTATCGCACATGTGTAAAGCCATTGTTTAAACGTTCATGTGCATCCTTCCAGTAGATATTAAATCGGATTCTTATTCTACAGCCATACTCTGTGTGCAGCAGGAAGGATGCCAGTTACACATTCTCGTGTGGTGGCTCATATAAGTCTCCTTCATCTAGTACAAGCAAAATTTGAAATTCAAAAAGCTTCGCCTTTGGTTCCATATGCTGGTCTATGATATGCGTTTGTGGCATCTTCTGGTCATAATCACGTATCTTTTCTTAAGGAAATTTGTCAGTGGGCCCAACTCTGACAACGTTTTTTTTCACTCTTTTTTAGTTAATGAGGGGAGAGGATCCAAATACCACTAAAAAGTGGGCCGTCGGCGGGCCGATGATGGCCCAACATAGAATGCTGGCTTGGTAGCCTTGTTATTTTTCAGGGACTCCGGACCAGTCCAAACCTTAGAAACCCTTTAGCTTTGTGATTTTCAGTGAGGGGGCGGGTTCAAATCCCATGTCTCCCCACCCCTCTTGATCTGCGCATGTACTCAGTCCACTCGTATATATTCCAGATCAAACTTCAAATCGTCTTATCAGGTTACCTGTTATTTGCGTACACAAATGTAAGACTTAGTTCAAAAGTTAATTCAAAATTAAATATGAATCTGACGTCCTTTAAATGCATACGACCTCGTCCAGTTGATAAAAATCGAAAAGTCCAATCTGTATAAATTGGCAGATTAATAATTGAGAGGTGATTGGAAGCATTCCAACAAGCATCTCTAAAAAGTAGAAACTTTTTAGCTGTGCAGCACCATCGCTCATTAAGTCGTATGATTGGTATGGGTAATGAAGTGAATGGTGGCTCAGTCCACTAGTATATATGGGCTAGCCTAATACATAGAGGATCTTACATGAGTGCTCATGTTTTATTGAATTTATTAAACGAGTTGGGGAAAAGAGATAAAATGCGAGGCCTGCCGAGCATTTTATCTCTTTTTCGCAACGAGTTTAATAAATTCAATAATACAAGAACACGAATGTTAGATTCTATTTATCATATGACAAATACTTTGAAATCTCATTTCTGGCGTAAAAACGTTATGATTTTGTCATCATGTACGCAACGATGTTATGGACGTAATAACGTTTCCCGTAAATCGATAAACCACTAGTGGTTTACAGATTCTATTGCATGGCGTTATTTCACTCCCAGACGCGACGTCATATGATAAACGAGATTTCAGTACGTATCGCATATGCATAAACTCCTCTTATAAACGCACATGCCGACGTATCCAGCAAAGCTATTGGTCTATTTTTTTTTATCTGATCCTTCATTCATCCACATCCATGCTTTGCGTATGCGAGTAGTGGAGGCTCTGGTGAGTCTCGTAGACTCGCACGAACATTCGCTGCTCGCTGTTGCGATAAGAACCGAAATCTCCCGCACTGGCCAATATTATGCCATATCCTATGCAAAACATCGTATAACAAAATCTTAACCAGAGATATACATTACTTAGATTTTGGTCATATATCAATGTCACTGCCAGCAAAATGTCAATTCCGTTTTACCAGAAGCAGCTTGTTGGAACTGAAGTTTGGACTGACGGTGGGCAACAGCGGACAACGTATAAAAAGCTATCACACATGCGCATCAATTAAATAGGCCAACACATGAATTTTATTAAGCAACGAATGATTTGGCGAGTCTGCGCACATGCGCAGACTCGCCAAAGCATTTGTTGCTCGCATACGCAAAGTTTGGGTACAGATGAAGACTCAGACCAATATTAAGACCTCTAGGCTCACTGGGTAGGTCAGCATAGGTACTTAAAGGAGACATTTGCTCATACGAGATAAGTATCAAAATATCATGTTTGCCCATGAAGCAATTGAACAATACAAAATCCATTTAAGGTTTTAGAAACTTTTAATAAAATAAATAATAGGTATAAAAACATTATGTGTATATGAATAGTTTGTCATAAATGTGAATTTACAACTCAACACTGTAGTTCACAAACTGGCCAAAACTCCATGGAAATTTGGCCATTCTTTGTTATATGTTTCACTGGATAAAATGCGTCAAAATAAGATCTTATCAGTGTCCATGCTGATGGAATATTATTCCAAGGCAACCGTTTATAGAAGTAGAATTTATACCACAAAGTTTCTAATGTTATACAGTACTTGAGCAGTTAACTTCAGATGGTCTCGCCGTTCATGAATAAGGAATCTAGCATAAGAAGCCACTGCTACGAAATCATCTGTCGAAATTTAGCAGTGAAATGTTTTTACAGTTTTATCACAGAAAGGCTTTATTTTTGGAGAACGCAGAACTAACATCACATCACATGATCAAACGCCCAAACAACTTTATATCATAAAGTTGATTTGGCCTTGGAATGGTGTATAAATGTCGTGTTCCTTTGGACGGCGCCAGTTCATTCTTATGCTGTCATATTCCACACTTTAAAGTAGTCTCGCCAAAGTTTTCACTGAACAGTTATTTCTTAAACTGATGGAAGAATAGACCGAATGTCATACAGCAAGGTTCACAGCAACAACTGACACATTGTCCCCATAATCTCTTGAAGATACTGCAATTCATGTCGATCCACTTGAATGTTGGTGTGATGAACCATATGTGATAGAAGGAAATATAAGCGAATTCACAGCCCCATTCCGCAGCTATACAGATACCGTAGAAGAGTGTTGCAATCTTGTAGCAAAGGCTCTTCCAGAGGTTGAAACAGGTGTAGGAGAGTTTCCAGACACAGTCGATACTGTGGGTGCCCTCAGGTTCTGCCAATACATCTTCAAATTGACACTGAAAAAAAAAATAAAAAAATTAGTGATATAAAGAAACATCTTGTAGAGTCGATATTCCCCTTAAAACATAAAATATAACATGAGTCCAGGCCTCGAGGTTATAAAACTGGAGTACAATATCAAACTCAAAATAAAGCGTCAAAATAAAGCGCAATGATTGGTTGCTTGCGGACACGTGTCCGCAAGCAGCCAATCATTGCGCTTTATTTTGAGTTTGAGAATCTCAAGTTTTATAACCTCGAGGCCAGACATGACTTACACAACAATGTGCACGAGAAGACTCAGATCAGCCTAAGCACCACTTCAGCCTAATCAGATTCTTCGCTGCTCACATGAATAACGCTTGGACCAACATTTAGCGAATGAGCGAACAGAGACAACTCCGATCTGATCTTGAGTCTTCGCTCGGTGCACACTAATTTTGCTAGTTTTTTCAATGTCATGGCTCAGTAAATTGCATGTCTCCAAGGATATATTTCGGCCAATTCATGATATTTGACTTTTTTTTCTCATATATGCGAAACATCATTATTTTAAACATGAATGCGCAGCTATCTAGACTAGGGGCCTAAAACTTTGCTGGAACATTTATCTATATTGATGTATGTGTGAGAAGCGAAAGCTTTGGCAAGACTGTGCGAATGCACAGGCTCGTCTGAGTCTCGCTTGTCACATATACGATAAGTACAAAAATCTCACGGTGTACCGGTCTGCTCATGGAAACGTCTCTTTAAAGGGAGGCTTCCAATTCGTGTTTGAAACAAAATAATCATTTTTCGTGCCCAGGGCCCAGAATTACAATGCTTCCTTAAACTGTTCAGGAAGACTTAAGTAAAGTATTAATATTTCAACATCGGTACATTGAATTCTTAATAAATTGCGAGGATGATTGCAGTACTGGTGGTCAAAAATTTCATTGTGATCTATAGAAAAAATGAAACTATTTTGATTTCAATCAGTTTGAAACGTTATTTTTCGCATCCTGAAAAATCAATCCTTAACTCTAAGGAGGTATTGTAATTCCGAGCCCTGAAAGTCAAAACTGAACTAAACTTATAGAGGAATACTTAAATTTGACGAGTGTTATTTTAGACCCTAGCCTAACAGTGTACCTGTGGTTGCTTGAAAAATAACCAACATCGTAGATTCCGATGTCAAACGCAAGTTGATAAGCCAAGACGCGAGACTTTTGTACAAATCGCATCGGCGAGTAGCCAATGTTCAGACGAGTAAACGCAGATGGCAGTCTTGTCCGGGCCTTCGCTTCTCACATAGACAATGTATGGGATTGGAGTGAGCTTAAGACCAAGTTTTGAAACTCTAACAACATTAGATAAGTTACATGTAGATAGTTGCAAGTATACATTTGAAGAATGCCTTTTTACACATGCGATAAGTGCCAGCATTATCTCATGGACCAGTCCATCTCTTGTACCAGTCCATGTTTTTTTTTTAAATTTGGCTTCAATATCTTACAGTAGATAATGAACTTTCCATTAATAATGCATTCATTGTTTATTGTTGATCACAGACCTCGATTAAGGGCCTTCTCGTGACATATTCACAAACATTGCTACATGTAGTGGCGACTTTTGGGCGTCGCAAACAGTTTGGACCCAGAGCAGGACCGACAGAACGTCGGCCCTGATCTGAATCCAAGTAAGTAAGGTTGCAAAGATCAGGAATCGATACAATCAAGTACCACACCTGACCAAGGATACCAATGGGAAAGTGACAAACTCACAGAAGACACCACAAACGAGAGCCAAGAGGTCAGCCCTTTCCCAGCAGGTGACCACGAAGCACATATAAACAGACGCGCACAAAACATAACAAACACAAGACAGAACAAAAACATAAAAGATCCAAAGATCGTTTGACACTCTGGAGGTGTTCTTGAAATATCATCAGTTTTTTTTTAAAAGCTTAATTTTGCAGATGATTATTCAGCAGATGATGACAAAACTTTGAAAAATTACCGAAATTATGAGCTATCCAAAAATCTTGCAAGGCCTTCTAATGACATATTCCCAAACCTTAATTTCCCCTTTTTGTAATTTTCAATACACTTACTGAAAGATGTGGGTTAATTCCGTTAGGATCTCTGTTGGCAAGATCTACTTCAGTCATTTTGAAAGACTACTGTTGCGGCGGCTCACGAAACTATAAGCGAACTGGACATCCGTTTCTGGACGACTACTTTTATATTTGTACCCAGTAATGCCATGACAACGTTTATTTTTGTGTTTGTTCGGACGGACGTTCATAGACTTCTGTCCTGTAATCTGTTACATAAATAAAGGGTCCGAACTAATTGATCTGTCCATTATACCCAATAAAGTACAATGGGTCGAAATCACTCTCAAAGAGTTCGATTATTGAAATCATTTGATGCGGAACATAAGAAAATGAACCTAAGGCCTACTGACCAGCCACAGCCAAGATCAGACTACGTTGTAGCGTAGTCTGATATTGGCTTTTGCTGTCGGTAGTCATAACGTGTACACATATCAGAACGTATGGTTAGTCATTGGCAATTAATTTTGGCTACGTTGATGCGAAATCGACCAAGATCTTTACTGTAGGTTACACGACAAAATAGCCGTTTTCTTCCCATATCACGTCATTTGTTAATTTAATGGATCTAGCAGCTTTTTAATTGCTTTCAATACAGTGTTTGTATTGGTCAGCCATGCCTTAAGAGACACTTTAACCCACCAGAGAAAAACAGATGACCAGAAAAACCAGTGCATTCACTCGGCGTATGATCATATTCCATGGTTTATGCTTTTCCAGGTGGCAAATGATCTTATTTGGTAAGCCATTCATGTACTGCCAAACAAGAGAGTGAGAACGCATCATCATCATCATCATCATCATCATCATCATCTCCCCCCCCCCCCCCTCTCTCTCTCTCTGGACGAGGTGGTGGCTTGGATTGGTGGCATGGGTTTGGTAATATGGATGACTTGATAGTCTCATTTATTTTGGACGGCATACATTCTCAACATGGACATTGATAAATTATAGAGGGCTCTTTTAATCTGGAGTGGTCAAATATAACAACTGGACATGGCATGCCAAAACAGGACAATTCTCAATACGTTTCTTTTTTGGACAGAACGGAAACAGAAACTATGCGATATTTGCTTTCACCCCCGTTGCCCGAAAATGTGCCTACATGTACATACACAATAACTTCCGAATTTCTTATCAGACCTGCATACCTATAAAGATAAGAGCCTTCGTGATCATTCAGGAAACAGGATTATACCACCCGCCCCAGCTCACATTCCCTGTTCTCAGACTCCCTCGGACACGGCTTGATATGACTGAAATAGTGTTTACTCAAGAAACCACTAACCAGCATTATCATATTTTGAATCTGTAAGAGCAACAACAGCAAAATGGCTACACATTTAAAGATTCTTGTTTGTTTTCTATATAGTAAAGCAGCATTGGCGGAACCAGAGGTGGGGGCAGGGGTCCCTGGAAAATCACACATTGTTGCAGGTTTCCTTGAAAATACTGGTAAGACCCCCTCGAATTGCAATTGCGGGGACGTACTGCGTACTGAAGGGACGTACTGCACTCTGTGAAATAAGTTTTTATTTCGAAAGTACAAAGCATGTATCAACAAATAACAGGATTTGAAAACAAGCAATACTGCTTATATGAATCATTTCCTGTGTAGTATAAGCAACATGAAGTGCATTTCAAGTTTATAGCTGGTGCAATATTTCAAAAGTATAGTTCTATAATTAACAACGTCATAATGGTCATTTTGGTAACGTACCAGCGTTCTGGTGGTTTGCAACGCGAAACGCGGCTCATAAATACTCGCCAATTGATATGGTTCGGCGGAGAGTAACGCTCCTGATCAAGTATGAGCGGATAAGCTGTCTGATATGGGCCTAAGTTCTATAAGCTTATGTTTTAAGGATTCCATGTTTGCATTGCGGCGTAAGACATTCTAATACGATATGATTGTGCCACTTTGTAGGTAGTCTCGTTATGGCCATCCATCTGGGCTTTACCCATTTTATAAACACAAACACATAAAGCTGTCTTTATATAAAATGACAATAACAATTTTTACAGAACGGTAATAATTTTGGGGATGCCTGTTTTTTTTTCATTTGGGAAGTTACATTTGTATAACGTCGGAAAACGTAATTTCCGACCGTATTTACCCAAATGAAAATTTTGAATATGGTTATCCCCATTCTAATGCACTTCTGCAATGTTGTTTGAGCAAGACACATTTATCCTAGCTTAGTACTGGATCAACCCAGGAAGACGCGTCCCTGTTTAACTGAAAGATTGTTGATGCGACGTAAAGAATCAAATCAAACAAAAATCTGCAATGTTGTCTCAAATTGAAACGTTGCAAAAATAGTAAGTGAGTATGATCAGGAAATACCACAATCACAAACTGCAGACGGGAGGCAAATTAGCCCTTTAATGCATATAGCTCTTTTAAGATCTGAAATAGAGATGAGCCGCGACATGAGATTTCCAACAATGTGGTATGTGCGACCAGCAAAGGCTCAGACCAGCCTGCGCATACGCACAGTCTGCTCAGAGCCATTACTAGTCGCTTGAATATTCTATGAGTGTTTTACTACTGACGGAACAGTATTTGGAGTTTCTAGGCCTAAAAGGAGGCTGCACAGGCTCGTCTGAGACTACACGTGTCAAAATGCCACATTGTTGGAAATCACATGTCACGGCTCACTGATAACGTCTTCATTTGAAACAATAGAACAATCTGCATTGCATCGGTATCTGTGGCTGCTGTCTGTTCTAACGGAGTCTTTCTGTTCAGCCAAAACGAGTTAAGTTAAAAAATTCGGGAATTTTTGTGTCCCATCCCCGTTTATCACATTAACAATGCAGTTTCTACTTATTTAATATTATACGTTTAGTTTCGGGTTAAGGCTTAACAGTAAAGTCAAAAAAAGCAATGGAAGTGGTCAATAGTTCTTCCTTCAATGTTTATCAACAGCAAGTTCCCCCAAAATCACCAAAGTGCTGTCCCTTCGACATAGTTTGTAATTTTAAGAATGTACATGTAGTATGCTCAAATGGTTGTTTTTATAAGCAGTTTTCAACAATATTTGATTGACACTCATATATACCTTTCATTTAATGTCTCTCATTTGATTCAAAAATGAACAAAAAATGGGGTTGGGGTGTGTGGGGTATAATTGATGATTAATGTCCCTCAATCTAATGTGAACTACATGTACGCTACCAATTTTACCATCTCACAAATATCAACCCATGCAAATTAAGCTCAGATCAAACATCTCTATGTCAAAAGGATTAATATGTACATGGACAACGAACATGCTGAAACATTTGTATAGTTTTCGAACATAAAAAGATAGTTGTTGAAAAAATCTGCAGTTTTGTGAATTACGTTACCCTCTGTGTATCATTTGTATAAGAAGAGATATAAATATCGCAATTGAAAGCAATGTAAGAACTATAACCTTACTCATTTCTTTTTAACCAAAGCAAATCTTTCCCAGTTGATAAGGATCAATTTAAATCATATAAAAGATGTCATTTTGTATTAACATTTATATGCTCTAGGTACATCAACGCTCCTATTCATGTAACACACAAAGATATTTATCGTATTAGCACAACATATGCAAAGTAATCTATATGAAGCCAAAAGTAAATAGTGTTAATATCTAAGGGAATGTTCATAAGGTTTTTAAATGAGTTTGATTGAATATATGTAACGTAATTCACAATTAGGTTATGTAATTCACATTCTAACTCATTTCAGTCCAATCATAAGGCCAAAGGCAACAACTCGACAGTGATAACAAGTTTCTGACTTGTTGTTCAGTTGTTATTTTCTTTATTTCAAACCATTTTATGTCGTTTCTGCTACCACTGGAGTTTTATTGGAGAGTTTTTGTGTACACTTTTAAATTGGCACTCTCGCTTTGGCATCTTGGTCCATTCAAGTTGATCACAATGAACTCAAATGTTCTCATGACTTACTATGTTGATAACTTTCATAGTTTATATGATAGATAAAATGGTTAACTTAATTTATAACTTCTTATTTTAAACAGAAATGAGCAAATGGGCTTACTATGTTGATAACTTTCATGGTTTATATGATAGATAAAATGGTTAGCTTGAATTTTTATCTTCTTATTTTAAACAGAAATGAGCAAATGGGCTATGTTAATTACGCTACTCTGAATAGTTTGCCATTTTTGAAAGTGGGTGTATCTTTGTGAAAGATGCAAGCTTCGCTTTTTTGTAAAAAATGTACCTGAAAAGGCATTCGTTGAAGTTAGTTAGATTATTCATTCTGCATTGTCCGTGTTTGTAGTGAGCAACAACAAGTTTTCAAATAAATGGAATATTTAAGATCATAAAGTGTAATTCCAACAAGATTATTAAAACCAAATGCACCGGCTTACTTTCAATCTGCAAAGAATGATGTAAAAGTGTTAAGCAACACACTTGAACCTGATATTTTGCAGAAAAACATATGTTTCTACACAGGAAATAAGACAAGAATACAAGCTATGTGAATTACGTTACTGACCTATTGGCACAATGTTCTTTACACAAGAATACAATTTATTATTTCCGTTAACAAAAAAGAATGTATTTGTTTTAAAATATTCACCATCTTCTCTTTCAAAACCAATAGCTTTTTATCTACTCTTCAAAATTGATGGATATAATTAAAACAATCTTGTTATTTATAGAATAACAAATGAATTCCACTGTCATTTCATAATAGACATGCTTTGACCATGCTGAGAAGCATAAACCTGTCAAAATTCTACATTATTGGATTATTTGACCAACAAAATATCCTAATAGAAGTGCATGCTATAGAAGCTCTTAAATATTTCAGTCTTGTATTACTAAGAAATTTGGTATTGACAAGTATACTTCATCACAGTTACGTAGTTCACCCTGAAATTGAGTGGTGCTCTTTGTGAAGCTGAAAGATTGAAATTTTAGGATGTTCACAAATGTTAGACATCATAATCTATGCTATCAAAATCAGTAAGTAAAAAATAACATCACAATGAAAATCTAAGCAAAATATTTAAGACAAAAATTGGCCCAAATTGGTGAACTTAACTCCTTTTGGCTGTGTTTCCTGTATTTGTTGCTTGGTGTGTGTAGGTTTCGTATCAGTCGTGTTTTGTGATTTTCTTCTTTATGTCTGTTCTAATTAGAATTGTAAATTGCAAAGTAAGAGAGCTGATTGCTTTGCTTATTGAATTCATGCCTGGCCCCGAGGTATAGAATTCGTTTTCATTGTTGGCATTTTAACACTTGTAAGCATAGTAAATACAACATCTGATAATTTTGAAGGAAGAAAAATCTTTACTTTTTACCATTTCACCTTTTATGATAAATTGTTAACCTTGTGACACGATGGCGTTGCTAGTTGTATTCTTGACTGATGTATCTTGATTTGACTGTAATCTAGTATTTGACTGTATTCGAGTGTGTCTTTCTCTTGACGTCATGGGTTGGTGTGTGATCTTTGATTGTTGCATTTTCTGGTCGTATTATCTTGTTTTATTACCCCTATATTTTCAATATTTCTGTTATAATAGCAAGTATTAGCGGACTACTATCGGCCTACCAATGGAACGCCATTTAATTTATATGGTGTTTCACTTGTAGGCCGAAAATCGCCCGAGACTGTATTGATCGTATAAAATAAAAGGAATGAACACAAACTATTCAACTTTTAAATGTATTAACACGGAATCCAGCATACAAAAACCCTATGGTATACTTTCGTACTTGCCTGTATACAGTATACAGCATGCCAAGAACATCGTAAATTTTCAGAGCATTAGAAATGTTCTTAGTGTGAGTTCTTTCCTATCGTAACTGACTACTATGACAATAAGGGATGAGGTACCAAGAAACCTATTTCAAAATTCAGAATCGTATGTATGTAAAAACTGACATTGAGCAGGGTGTACTGACAACAATTCTCATTTGTTTTACCCATATTCACAAAGACATGTACGAAAATAGTTTCAAGCATAGTTTCATATACTGTCATATCCCATTAACAATAGTTATAACACATTAAGAAAGGAGGCGGTTTAATGGTGTTTATCATTGGTCTTGGAACTGATACAATACCCAAGCTACGTTTTAGAACAAGGTTCAGAACGGTTGACTCTCATTAGTTTAAAATCTTGAATACTCCCAGTACCGGCTCGAAGATCTAAAATTTTGGTTCATCAGAATTAAAAACCCGTTACGTGTTAAACCCGTTACGTGTTAGCTTCTTGAACTCAAACTTTTGATATATTAAGTTCAAAGTTCTGGTGATATGAATGTTGGATTAAAGAGAGTAAACCGTAGCTTAGTTGTTTGCCATTTGTATTTAAACCTCTCACTTTATCTCAATCTTAATAAATATAACCAGTAATTTTGGTACTTATCGCATAGAGGATGACCAGCGAAGGCTCGGGTAAAGATTGTGTATCCACTTCATCAATGTTATTGAAAGTAGACGAGAGTTAACACTGTGACTAAGACATCGAGTTTCATTGGACAGTTTACACGTGTGTAATAAATACCATAATCATTTGCGTAACATGAAACGTCGCCATAGCCTTCGCTGATTACATACGCTAAGCATGGTAGCAGATAAAGGCCCATACCAAATTTAGACCTCTAGCCTCACTAGATAGCATAACACGCAAATTGTAAGGAAGTCTTTAAGGAGATGTATCTTTCAAAAGCTCTTACTTGCATAAAAATTTTCCTGTAGGAAAAATTTCATGCAAGTAAGAGCTTTTGAAAGATATATCCCCTTAAGTTATACATATGCGATTAGTACCATAATTACACGCGAAGGCCCAAACATCTTATTTTTTGAACTGGTGGAATAACAGTCCGAATGTCATACAACATGGCTCACAGCAGCAGTTTATACACTGCCCCCATATTCTCTTGAAGATGCTGCAATTCATGTCGAGCCACTTGAAGGACGGCGTGATGAACCAGATATGATAGAAGGATACGTAAGCGAATTCACAGCCCCATTCTGCAGCTATACAAATTCCACAGAGAAGCGTTGCAATCTTATAGCAGATGTTCTTCCAGAAATTAAAGCAGCTGTATGAGAGTTTCCAGACACAGTCAATACTGTGAGTACCTTCAGGTTCTGCCAAAACATCTTCCCATTGACACTGTAAGTGAATAAAGTTCATTGTAATACAGTGAATTCAAACATGTTCGCGTGAATTTACTCTTTCGAATAGCGTTAAAAGACATATTTGCCATATTTAACCCTTATAACGCCACCTATTATTTGCAGCAGACAAAAATTTCAAATTTTGCAACTTTTCCAAAATAACAAATAAGGTATGATATTTCATGAGAATCGTGTGCCGGCAGACGATTCTCATGAAATATCAAACCTTATTTTTTCGAAAATTGGGAAAATGTCGCAAAATTTTTCGTCTGCTGCAGTCGTGATTGGCGCTTTAAGGGTTAAGATTTTCTACTGGAGCATGATTAACCTTCATCAGTAAATGGCAGAGTGATGTCATCATTTGTAGAGGTTTTTCAATAATTTCTGTGAAAATATGAAAACCTCACTATTTTATTTTGAATATACAGTAGCAAATCCTTAAGCGTAATAGATCCACAAGTTTTACCTTAGAACAACAAATAAAGGTCAGAAAAGAATTGTTTTCTTTCGTCATATGCGTACGTCTCTATTCATTAATTAATGTGCTTTGTTGTGGCGGTAATTTTGAATGTAATGTATTCTATCTGTCTTTA